>CAKNXH010060157.1:62184-80187 GCA_932178445.1 Andricus quercusramuli
ATATATATATATATATATATATATATATATATATATACAGTGTTTTCGTTGCTCTAGGACTTCATTCATTCAAGTTATTCAAGTTTTTAATCGATTTTGGAACATTTAAACAAAAAAAATGGATTCTGAAATTCGCGAACAAATTTTTTTGTTTAACTTTTTAATAGACATATTTCGCAACACAATGCAAAAGGTTTCATCAAAATCGATGGAGAGTGCCCGGGTTCATAGGTATAAACCTTAGTTGACTCCTTTAAGATACATGGATGATATCTTTGGAGAAGCTGATTTCAGCGAACAAGTCCAGAACGCAATTCAACAGATAAATCGTTTGTGTTTGGCGGCAGTGTTCCTCTTCAGAAGTAGATAATCAACAATCTAGAAATTCTACATGGTGTACCTACATATAGCAACTATTCTCATCTCTTACGTCTATACCAAATGACCAAGACGCTACAGTCCACGCTCTGTGAATGAGTTGGAATCCAACTTCTGATACATTTTACTTCACTTGGATATTTCCACAACTGAAAAAAAATGACGAAACGAACAACCCTATCTACTATTGCTCGGCTCTCTGACCCTCTAGTATTCCTGGCATCAATTACTATTATCATCAAAACTAAAATCTTCGTCCCAGAACTTTGGCCTCTCAAACTCGATCAGAATGATTTCTTACCCATCCCGCAGCCCGAAAAATGAATCACGTTTACTCAGTAGCTTCCAGATCTTAAAATAATATCACTTCCTCGATGGTTTCGAGTGACATCACAGAATTCCGTTGCGATTCATGATTTTTGTAACGCATCTCATCAAGCTCTGGCTGCTGTCCTGTTCATAAGATCCACCAAACAAGAGGATAACGTTCAAATGGTTATTGTCTGTTCTTCGGTCGGCCGCACCATAATCAACAATCGTCCATCTCAATGGAGGAAGTTTGTTTACAACCATGTGCGCTTCATTCAAGAAGCTCTTTCCATAGGAAAGTAACATTACATACCAGATAAACAAAATTCTGCTGACTGTACTACTCGAAGGTTGACTCTAACTCAACCCTCTCAGCATTTTATCTGGTTAACTGATCCATATTGGCTTCAGGATCCCTCTTCATCATGGCCCAACAAGTTTGAAGCTCCGTCTATTGCAAACTGCTGTTACTGCAAGTTCGTATAGTAGATTTCGAATCTACTCGACAAATACTCGAGCTTGATTCGACTAATGCGGATCACGGCTCTCTGCAAGCGCTTCATTCTCCTTCTTTGGAAGAAGGCGGAGTCACTGTCTAATGCCATCAAAACACAGACATCAACCTCGAAGCGACCGATCACCAAAATAAATCCACTACCAATCGTGAGCAATATTTTCTAGATATTTTGTTAAATAAATTAAAAGACAGGCGGAAATGTTAAATTGAGGAATTCAACTTTGCGCTAGAGACATGAAGGGGAAAGGAAATGGCCAGGCTTTTCTCGAATTTTTCAACTACGTCGCAGTTTCTTATAACTATGTCGCACTTTCTCAATGCGCAGCATTTTCTTGCCATCTCACTCTCTCCTTCTCCCTCAGTCACTCTTCATAGTGATCTCTCCTTTGGCCCCTCGTGCTCATTTTTTCTAGAAGGATGCTGGGACCTTCGCTAAAGCGGGTTGCGATCTGCGCTCGGCATCTTTTTCTTGTTATATCTAAGTTTAACCTTGAGTTTCTAATCGTTGTATCAAATTGGGATAAGGAATTGGAGGATTATCTTCTTACAAATGATTATGTAAGTATCTATATAGGCACATAATCTCTTGTAAGTTCTCGAGCACGTTAAATAGTCTGGTAATCTAAACAACATCAATATTCTTACTGGTCGAGACTACTTTTTTTCATTGCGTGGTGCTTCTGGACAAGCTTCTTCTCATTCAATTCTCTTTAAAAACATGGTATTTCTGGACAAGCTTACTCTCCTTCGCGGGGTTTCGACAAAATCTCTTGCTCGCTAGGCCCCGAGTCAAACCGCTTAGCCTGCAAGGGAACCTCGTGAATTCTTCAGAAGTCCCTCTTTTTTTCGTAGTCTCTTTCTCTCTCTTTTCAAAATGCTACATGCAAAAAAACGTTCTGAAATGAACTTCCTAGGGACTATTCTCTCGGAATTCAAGACTGAAATCTTAGTGAATTGAAAACTGAACTCACTTGCATTCTCTGAGTCGTCAGGAAAATGCATTGCCATGGCAACCCATGCATCGCTTTCTTTCCTATGCGTAGAAGAGAGATGCAATATAGAGTTCCAAACTAGGCTCACTGAATTCAGTACTGCAAATCAGTGGAGATCAGAAGAAATCATTGAAATCAGCGTCGACTGATTTCAGAATGAATCGCCCCTCGTGAACTTCCAATCACTTTCCTTTTAATGAGTGTCAGATAAACTTTAGAAACATAACAAGTAAATATGTTCTGTTATTAACTGTGACTTCTTATAACTACTTGAATTGTGATTTTCGTGTCCTTTTTGTGAGCAACCTTGAGTTTGTGACCTATGTGACCTGTCTGTGTAACATACCAATCAAAGTCATTTAATTATGAATTAGTCAAAAAAAGAAAAATGCACTGTGTCAAGATGTTTTCTTGAATTCGTTCACTACTAGAAGTTTTCTATCCAAAACAACGGAGTTGAACAACATTCATCAATTGTATTAAATTTATTCCCAAATTTATTACAATGTACAAGGACAAAAATTGTCTAAATCAAAAAATCAAAAAAAAAAATTGATCAGCAGTTCGAACTCGAAAGTTCATTGCCTCTCTACCCGATTCGGGTATTGTTTCTAGGTGGATATATACTACCAGTGTGGGTCCACCACACCCACGAGGGGCCAACAGCACGCAGTATTCCCGAACGTCACCCATCCAAGTACTAACGGCGCCCAACGCTGCTTAACTTCAGTGATCTTACGGGAACTGGTGTTTTCAGCGTGGTATCGCCGTTGGTCATACAAAAATTGTCTAAGCAAATAATAATTGTATAAACAATCAAAACTTAGTTAAAAATACTTGGGAACTCGTCACTTATCGAATAAAAGTAACTTATGTTGCGAAATACGGAATTTCTCTTTCCGTAGAACGAAAATATTGGGGGGTGGGAGCATTCACCAAAAGTTGAAAGTCGATTTTTTGGACTAGGTGGCCTTGACTAATTTAAATTATGAGATATAGAAAGCGAGACTTTAATATTTCTTATTACCAATTATATTCGGAACTGTCTATCCTTAACCAAAATTCCGCAATATTAGTAAGAGCCTTAATATTTCGTAATATTACACTTACGTATATAATTGAGGAAAATCATTAATGTGAAGAATAGAGCGCCGATGACAATCTTCATTTTTGCAAGTAGTAATTTTTCTGGAAATAATTCACGACTTCATATACTAACCTGGATCCGAACACTTATCTTTACTCATTCATTAAATTTGTAAGATAAGAGTTGAAGTAGGAAAATTTCCAAGGTTTGATGCCAGATGTCCGAATTTGATAAGCTAAATATTCACTGTATGTATTTCGATTACATTCTGCAATATAGAGGCATTAATTGAAAATAAAAACAATGACGCAATGTTCCATTTACAATTCTATGTCTTAGCTGAAGAAGTAGTCGAAATAATAGGCCTTAGAATCTTAACATCAAAAAAGATTTTTTAATGGCTGAACATTTTTTTCTAAATTTCTGCGAAGCGTTTAAATGCAACAAAACAAAAATATAATGAAAATGTGCCCGCGTTTCAGAAATAAAACTTTACGTATTTTGAGTACAGCCTAAAATTGGACATTTTTTTAGACTTTCTAGTAACGTCTTTTGACATTTATGTGCAATAAACGTTTTTAGGACTATCTGCATAATTACGTCTTCTTATTTATTTTCCACTGGGATATTATATATAAACTGCGCGAAATTGAGTTATTTTTTATTGAATGTGATCAAAGTATAACAAAATTATAAGCATTCAATAGTCCTCATTTCAAACTATGAAAATTTCTATGGATTGAAAATTCTAAACTCAAATGAATCGTAACTAAAAAGTAAGCAAGTTTGATCTAACAAAAAGTGTCCATCCAATATTATTCGTGCTGATACTGTAATTATATTCATGTAACGCAGTCATGATTCACGCGTTTCATCAGCCTCTTGTCATTTCTGAAAGTAACCGATTACAGGACAGAGCACTGTAAAAACTATGTTTCCATTTTATTTAAGCATCATTTTTTTAGCGTCCTGTTATGATACCAAATCGTATTTTTTTGGAGCCATTCTTCGTGCTATTTTACTTTTCTAACTTCAGATTAAAAAGTGGTATGTACTAGCGAAATAAAATAGTGCACAGGGCAATTGCTTCAATTTCTTGCAACTTCATGCTTAAGAGAAACAGAGAACATTTGAAACAGAAAAAATTTCATTCTCACTTAGGTCCTGTTTCGATCCAAAAAAGTTGTACTAAAACGTAATTTAGTGGCATAAAAATAAAGTGACATTAGAATAGAGCCACTCGAGACTACATTTTTGTAGCACTGTTTCAAGACCGAAAACTAGCCTTGAAATGATACTTTTTTTTACAGTGAAGGGCGGACTCTTCTGCCGTGCAAATGAAAATGTGCGCATCTGAAATTTTTCTTGAGAATGAGATAAAGCCGTCAGTATATTTGTGATACTTCCCTTCGCTTAAATGTGCAAAAAAATTCACAGTGGAAGGTAATTTATTTTCAAGAAATAATTTACCATATCTGCAAAAAAAACGCGGAAACATATGCAAATAAGCGTGTCTGAGAAATAACAGGTTGCACATATGCGCATGTTATAGTCTCGCCTGTATTCGATAACATAAATGGACTATAATTTAGTATAAAATATAGGAAAAATATCTACTTTGTTCATTCAAGAATACATAAATTAAATGACTTATAGAAATATATAATTTAACGTTTCTTGAAGTATAAAAATATTCAGTAATCTGTTTGATCAACTCTTGTGATAAGTGAGTTTCAATCTTTGGTGCACTTGAATAAGATATAAAATCTGTTCATTTCCTAGATCTTTTGATACATGAATCCTAATATAAACAAAGTGAATCCTTTTTCACCTCCAGTGGGCACAAACCCATGAACATCCCTAGAACGTCCTAGGGACGTCCCTAGGACGTCCAATGTCAGTCCAATGAACGTCTCTAAGACGTCCAATGTCCTAAAGATGTCCTAAAGACGTCTTAAAGACATGGGACGTTCTCGGGACATCTTTGGTACTGACATTAGATGTCTTAAAAGCATCCCTAGTATATCCAAAAGACATGTTCAAAAAGACGTCTACGGATGTCCAGAAGACGTCTCTAGGATATCCTTCATTTTTTTGCCCACTGGGTCGATAATCAGATTTTAACTTTGAATTAATTTAAACAATGAAAAATGTTCAAAAGTCACAAAAATGCAGTTTTTCTCTTTAAAAAATGATAACTTTTTTAATTTTTAATATTTTGAGCTCAAAATGTAGGTTCGTTCTCTCTTTTATGGAAAACTACGTGTGATAGTCCACGTTTAAAAAAAAAGATTGAAGAATAAAAGTGGCGATTTGAGCACAAAATGGAAAAGCAATTTTCAGTGAATATCAAGGTTCTACAATGCCTTAAATGATCGTGGAACGACTTTGTTTTGCATGATTCTTATATTTCAAGTAAAATGTAAAAAAAAAAGTGATTATTGCGATCAAACTTGGGGTGGGGTCCTCTGGACCCCCGGTACTCTCTAAGGGTTACATAATTTTCGTGTATTATTTATATTTTTATTTTAATAGATCTACGGATAATGAGGTGGCCCTGGTGCTGGTGGTCGTTGTGCTGGCGGCTGTGACTCTGATGGCCAATGAAGACTAACCCGTATACCAGAATACATTCTGTGTAGAACATGCATATCTTCATAGCGACTATAGTGCAGCTCAATACATGAATTTTCATCTTGAATATCAATGCTGGTGGTATGTGGGAATACTATAGGATGTTTTGAGCATGGTGAGCGAACATGATTACTTTTGGCTGATGAATGGGTATCACCCTGGGCATGCATTAAGGGAGGCCCATTCATTCGGGGTGGTGGACGAACATTATTTTCTTCATTATTCATCTGTACGCCTAATTCTATACGACGAAAATAGAGATCTATGAATGCGTTGTGCTTTCAAACAGTCTTTGCTAGCAATTAAAAAAATTTCGAATAATTAGTCAACATTTTTCAAATAAAGATAATTCTGCAATTATATTATTTAATAAAATTACATACTACGATGTTATGACAATTATAATGTTACAATTAATGAAACGTAACAAATTAAAGTTGAAGCGTTAAAAAATATCAATCTTTTTGAAATTCTCTTTATGGCGGAATTTGTTTTGATTCGTAAATCCAATAATATAGGCATCGTATTACAAACATATATTTTTAAATCTAAAGCAATCAAATTCAAAGAATTTCACATTGCGTATATTCTTTTAAGTACTTTCTAAATCTCAATTAGTCACAAGATGGCTTCTTGCTTCAAAATTGTTTAAAATTAACTAATAATTGTTAATCAAGTTGAACTGATTGTCAGGCGTAATATGCTTTTTCGCCTTCCTAAAAAATTTGCAATTTTTTGGGCTCCCCTTATGGACCGCTATTTTTCAGTTGCTATGTTGTTGAGAAAAAAAATGACGGCAAGGTAGGAATTGGGTAGGGGTTACATGGTCTTAGCTAATTATTTAAATTGAAAAAGAAAGAAAGCGAACATTTCATTATTCTTATTAATATTGATATCATATTTTATTGTACTTACGAACGCAGTTCAGAAAAACCACAAATGTGAGGAATAGAGCGCTAATCACGATCTTCATTTTTTTTAAGATAGAGTCACTGATAGATAACTGAAATCGCTACCTAATGTTAAGCTTTTGGAACATATTCAAGACTATATATAGTAACCACAATTCGATTACTCAGCTTTACTCATTCATTAAATTTATGAGGTAGGAAACTTCGCAAGATCTGATGTCAGATGTCAGATCTCAGAATTTGATAAAGCTAGACATTCACTTTGTGTCTCGATTTCTCGATCACATTATGTATTATATTTTGAATGTTAAAACATAGAGCAATATTTGGCGTTACAGTTCTACATATTTGAAGACGAACTAGTGTAATTAATATGCCCTAGAGTCTTAGCCAACAAAACATAAGTAATACAATTAATAAAATGTGAAAACTTACTATACTTTTGAAAAACTTTCATACAACAAAACGAAAATGAAGAACTTTACTTCAAAAACATCTGAAAACTTCTGTAAAAACTAGGATTCGATTTAGAACTTAATTCAGTATTAAAACAGTTCATGCAACATAACAATTGCACTTCAGTTTGATCGGCCAATCTAATAAAAGAAGGTCGTTTTGTGGATTGAAATAGGCTCAAAATGAGAACCATCTGTCAACAACTCAATCTGGTAAAACAAATTCTAAACTGTCAAGTTTAGAAACCAGCGTAACCCCGAAATGACATGTCAATGTCGTGCGAGTGTAAATTCGCTCACTACTGAAATTTTCTCTTTATGTCAACTTGATGCTATGTCGGTTTCTAAGATCCTATTAAGGACTAACTTTGACAAAAATTTTGAATTAGGGTTATGTCTAAAATATAATCAGGATACGTTCAAAAATGGTATAACCTCAAATCAACTGGTTTGTATAATTTTTAAGCAAAATTTCCATGCATTCAAAATCTCACAAGTTAATTTTTCAATCTCTATTAACTTGTTCAGAAAATTTGCATGTTCCTCAAATCAACTAATTTATATAACTATTAAGTCCAATATAAAAAATTTTGAGCAGTCGGAATAATTTAAAACATCAAATTCACCTAAATATAAACTCCTCAATATTTTGAATCCTTCGGAAGGATTTGTTTGAAGACGACGGAATTGAACATTTTTGACGCACTCAAATGATACAAAATATACTAAAAAAATTAGCTCAAGATATTAATTTTTGCTGTCGAAGTTATTTAAAATGATTCTTAAAACATAAATTTATTAAAAGACCCTGTATTACGACGCCTATAGCAAGTGCTATAGGGGCAGCATTTAGACTTGACCAACATTTTGAAAATCTTATATACATATTTGGTAGGTGTCTAATGAAAGTTAGTACGAGGGGATTTTCTGGGTAGATGTCCTAGATGTCCATGAGATTCAGTAGTGGGGGGGGGGGGGGCCCCAAATGACAGAAATTTGCGGTAAAAATTCAACAATTCAAAAAAACGTCCTAATTTTTAAAATTCTATTACATTATTATAATTATCAAATTTTAAAAATTGACTAAAATTTTGAAGATGTAGTGAAATTGTTAGGTTTCCATTGAAGTCAGTACGAGGGTGGTTTTCGCGTCAGAGAAAATAAATTTGGGGTCAAAATTGAAATTTCAAGAAATCAACTAAAAAATTTTTTAATTCCATAACATTATTTGATTTCTATGATAGTCAGTACGAGGGTCTTCAGGACACAGAAAAGGTATTTGGGGTCAAAATTAAAAAATTCCTAAATTTGACTTTTAATTGTTAAAATGTTATTAAATTGATAGATTTTCATGAAAATAGGAAAGGAGGGGATTTTTGAGTATCATGATACGAATCTTGGTTAAACATTCAAGTATTTAAAATAGCGATATAAGTTTTGGAAATTCTATTGCCTTGGTAAATTTCCATGAAAGTTAGTAAAAGGTGGGGTTTCAAATAAAAGAATACAAATGTGAAGTTAAAATTGAAAAAGTGAAAACAAATTTTGAAAATTTTATTCAATTGGTAAATTTTCATCAAAGTCTCAGAGAAAGATTTTTGAGTCACAAAAGAGGAATTTGCGGCCCAAAATTCAAAAAGCTGACATCAACTCTGGTATATTTCTGTGAAAGTCAATACGAGGGGTTTTCTTCGGGGCAAACATTCGTATTTTGAGACTGGAAAAACTACTTTGTCTTAGAATTCATGAAAATCTACCAAATTGATATCATTTTTGAAATTTTAGGTTAACATTCTGAGTGCTATGACTTGATAAACCCCCTCGTACTCGACTTTCATAGAAATCTACCAGCTTAATCATATTTCCTAGATTCAAGAACACTTTTGGAATTTTGGAATTTTTGCCCCAAATTTGTATGCTGTGACTCGAAAAACCTTCTCTCACTGACTTTCATAGAAACTCACTAATATAATGAATATTTCAAAATTTAGGTTTCCTTTTAAAATGTTTAGATTTTTACTTCAAGGTTGTGTTGTGTGTCTCGAAAATCCCCCTTGTATTCACTTTCATAAAAATCCACTAAATTTCAAAATTTAGGTCGCTTTTTTAATTTTGAACCCAAATTCGTATTTTGAGACCCGAAAGCCCCCTTCTTTTTGAATTACATGGAAATCTACAGAATTAGTCCAATTTTTCAAATTTTAACTCAAATTTTCGAATTTCTTTATTTTGACTCCTAATTTGTATTCCCAGACTCGAAAAGCCCCTTGTTATGACTTTCATGAAAAGTAACCAATTTTATAAAATCTTCAAAATTTTAGTAAACTTTCTGAACCTTTTAATTGTGACCTCGAATTCGTGTTCTGTGTGCCGAAAACCCCTCTCTTACTGACCTTCACGGAAGACTGCTAATTTAATAAGTTTCAAAATTGGAGTCAAATTTTGGTTTTTTCTTATTCTGCCCCCGAATTCATGCTCTATAACCCTAAGAATTACTTCACATGAGTGCGCAAACGTACGTGGTATGTAACTCTACTGCGCAAACATGGGTGCTACATAACTCTACTTTGCAGACATAATTTCTACGTAATTCAGTTAAGCATCCATAATAAGGGACGTGTAACTATACTGCTCAGCTGTAAGTTCCATAGAACTCTACTGCGCTGATGTAAGTGTTGTGTTATTCTGCTGTGTATGCATAAGTACCCCTAACATTGCTGCGCATCCGCAAGTGACATGAAACTCCATTGCGCATCCGTAGAAGTCATGGAATTTCACTGCGCAGGTTTAAGTGTTGTGTACCTCTACTGCGCAGCCATACATGTCGAGTAACTCTACTATGAAAATACGCTTGCCACGTAATTCACTTGCGCATCCACAAGTTCCATGTAACTCTACTGCGCATATGTAAGTACCCTCTAACTTTACTGCGTATCCGTAACTGACGTGCAACTATACTGCGCATCCGTAAGTTCCATGGAACTCCACTGCACTGATGTAAGTGATGTTCAATTCTACTGCGAAAACACAATTACCCCTAAAATCACTGCGCACCTACAATTAGTATGTAACTCTACTGCGCACCCGTACCCGCCATGAAACTCTTCTGCGCATGTTTAACTGCTATTTAACTCCACTGTGCATCTACAAGTACCTCCTAACTTTACTGCGCAGCAATATGTGCCGTGTAACTATACTGCGCATCCGTATGTCTCAAGGATCCTGGTCCGGACTATTAAGAACTTGAAGGGTTCGGGTCCGGACCCGTACCTTTAAGAATCTACAAGGCACGGTTGTGGACTCGAACCCTTAAGAACTAGAAGGGTTCAAGTATGGATCAGGACCCTACAGAAATTGAAGGGTCCGGGTTCGGACACTTCATAAGTGTCCAGTCCGCACCCAGACTAGTCTAACCTAAAACGTTCCAATCCCTGGTCTTTTCATCTATTTTTTTTTTTTTTTTTAAGATTAAGGTTTGGAACAATTGAAACAATGCACCCTCTGAATCATTTTAGTTAGTTATCTCGTATCATTTATCAATCTGAATTTAATAAACTAAACAAGGGAGAAACACTGAAATAGACTATTTGTGAGATCATATTAGAACACCCAAAAAATAATCCCAGATAAAAATAAATGCCTAGTTTTTACTGTGTTAGTTTCAAATTTCAATTTTCCTCCTCTGAGGTGAAAACTAGGAAACATCCCGGAAAGAAAAATTTTGCCAGAGCAGTAACCGAAAAAACGACCACAGAGACTCTTCGTCAAGGTGTTGTCAAAGTGTGCCCTCTGCCTATTATCTCGTGCTTATAATGCAGAGTTGAAACCCTCAAATGTGGGATTTTGTTTCTGATTGTATCAAAATTTAATTAAAATGTTTATTCTGCTTATTTTTATATGTGGACTTTTAAACATCTTACTACAACTATAATAATACAATAATAATACAATACTACAATACGATACAATAATTTTTCAAAGCCACTCTGTGCCAAGAAGACGCATAGAAAAATCTGGAGTTTCAATTTTGTTTCAGGTCATTTTCATACAAACTAATTTTGAACTTCAGCTATATTCGCTGTCATAACCAATGTAAAAACTGAAAAACAACTAAATTACTTTCAATATTCGTGTCCGTCCTATTGGTCAATATAAAATTATTGTTAAATTTTGATTCAGTAAGTTTTGAGGTCATTTCTTTGTTCAAAATGAAACTTTATTATTTTTCTGTGCCAATAAACAAAATCTACTCTACCAGCTCGTATTTGATTTCACATATTAAAACCTACAAACATAATAAAATTCTGCTTAAATAAAGAACAGAAGTATTAATAATCTCAGAAAAAACATCTACCATGCAAAAAACACCGTCAAGCAAAACGTTATCAGTTCAATGAACATAGTTTGTGAAATCAAAATTTGGTAAGTAATTCTCGAAGAAATATATCTTTTAAAATGTATCCAATTGAAAAATGTATAAAAACATTAAAAATGCATTAAAAGTAAAAACTGTAAACAAATTCGGCAAGATTCTCTCTTTCTTCCAGGAATAATAATCTCGCCAAGTTTGCATAATTTCTTCCATTTAATCTATTTTCGAAGCTTTTACAATATTATATATATTTCTTTCAGATTTACTTGCAACATTTAGATTTTGTGAACTGTGTTGAATTGTTGATTGTAATTGATAACTTTTTACTTGGCCGAATGATTTTGGCAAGTCACATTCCGGCATCTCTCATTCGGAAAAATTCGAAGTCCACAAAAAATTGACAAAATTGCGGCAATTCATATTGCAGCATCTTTGGTTTCTGAAAATTTAAAATCCACAGAAAATTGTTAAAAATGCCGCAGGTTAAAAAGTGTCACATGGTAGGGAGTTCGCACAGGTTTTGTAACACGTGACGCTTCTCTGATCAAAAAATAAAATTTAAATCTTTGTCGATCCATTAAAAACTAATATTCTTGATACTACACATTCATTAGTTTATAAGGCTTCATAACATCTTCATAACGTTTATAACGTCCGCAGAATAAAACTGAGGTTTCTATGAGAACCAATTTTTGGTTCAAAGGAGCTGCAACAAAATGGAACCTTTCTTGCTGAAAAGGAACCCAAAATTATAAATGTTTTCCAAATGAACCCAAACTATGGATTCGAATGGTTCTAATAGAGCCTTTTTGTCACTTTTGCCTTGACTCACTTCAAAGATTTTACAAATTAATGAAACACATTTTGCTTTATAATTTGAATTAGATAATATTGCACTGGAAAAAATTTAATGAAGAAACTGAAATCATAGACATTCGTCATTCTTGAAAAGTAGATATCGGACATGAAATGTGACAGTTTTAAAGGTTATATTGAAAATCCGATGTTTTCCACTGCGCATGTATAAAAAGCGCGGGACTATTTAAAATGATACAATATACACTTGCAATATTAGGTTATTATTGATGTTTTTCAAGAAGCTAGGTATTTCTATAATTCAATTTAATTTGTTTTAAAAAAGAATGAAAAACGTTTGTTAATATTTATCTGTACGACTATTCATAGTATTTATTTATTTCAAATAGGCCCACGCTCCTCGGCACATGCGCAGTTAAAAACTTCGGCACCCACCGATGGCCATCTGTCGGAGGTCAGCGAACTAAAAAGAAACCCCTAATGAGAGTTCCTTTAGACCCTAAGTTCTAAATTATCCAAAGTTTCACTTGAGCCGCAACATTACTGAGCCCTCAGGTTTTTCCGTGTCCGAATAATATTTTGAGTTAATCTACCATCTAAGTGAATCTTTAAATTATATCAATGTTCTGAAATAAAACAAATGTATAAAGAATTTAATTTAAAGTATTCTCATACTAGTATCAAATAGTTTTAACTCATTATTCATTGTTCGATTGACGATTACATCAAATTACATTTAGATTTGGTATTTAAAAATAGGTGAGGGGTCACCGAAATATCACATTTGTGGCTTCTCACATTCAGCAAAAATTAAAGCCCACAAAAAATTACCAAAAATTAGTGAGGTTACCTTAAATTACTTCTGCTACCGGTCACAGCGGTGTCTTCCCGTCCCCACGGGACATTGGAAATTGTTAGTGGTGTAACCCACATTATTTCTATGACTAATCACAGCCGTGCCTTGACGCACTTTGGCCAATTTTCTGCGAATTCGAAAATTTTCCAAATAAGAGATGCCGCGAATGTGACTTGCCGCAATTTTGTGAGATTTCACTCATTTTCATTTTCATCAATGAATATATCGCACGTTAAGAACAATAGTGTGACAATTAAAAAAAGTTCATTTTTGAGTAAATACCACCATTGGATGGCATTTTTCGAGCTCTATAGTTATAGAGCAGAGGGACATCTCTAGGTGCAATAGGTGCCGTGTGCCAAATCAAAGCTGTGACAACTCGAAACTTCAATTTGAAAAATTCAAACACATAGAATTTTAAGCGGAAATTCGCTAACAGGGTAGAGGTAGCTCGGTAAATACTCTCAACTAACAGGAAAGTTGACTTTCATAAGGAACAACATTTATGTAGGAAAATCCCCCCAACATGAAAATCGGAAAATTTTCACAGTCGATTTTCTCGAAAAGACTTTTTTTTAGTTGTTACACTATTATCCTCAACGTGCGATTATGACAGGGAAAGCGCTAGGTTTGTCGGAAATTTAACGCATCAGTTTTGCAATGGACGTCGCACGGAGATAATTTATCAGGTTAAACAGAAAAAAAGTTTTCCTTAGAATAAAAAATTATCTAAAGTTCACCGGATTGTTCATAAATCATGATTTACTACAAATGAAGAACCAACCTATTGAAACTCTGGGTTTCCTTTCTCATTCCCCCCTCCCCCTCCCCAGTAACAGAAGTTTTGGTAGGACTGACGTTACAACGTGACTCTCCACCATACGACAAATCACTGCTCAATTCGGACATGATTACGCCTCGAAAAAAAAATCTTGCGCATACAGGTGATAGTTGGGAGTACAATCTAAACATTAATAATACAAACAATAAAGTAGTCTCGGAATGGACTGAAACTTTGATTGACGAAAAGCATACATACGGTAAGCGTAAGGGTCGAGTTTCAGGCGATGAATGGAGACTGGGTGTTGGGGATGCTAGAGGAGTGAATGATCTTAAGATAAGAGAACTACGAGAAACTATGCACATAAGGAAACTAGATATTCTTTGTGTACCTGAGACGAAGAAAAAGGGTTGTGAAATTAGAAACATAGAAAATAAGGCGTTGAAAGGCGGTTTTGAAATATGGTCAGGAGTAAATAGTGAATCACATGGTAGTCAAGGGGTCGGCTTAATTACGAATGAAAAAGCAAAACAACATCTGAAAGATCGCGTTTTTGTATCACCCAGATTACTATGGGCTAGAATGAAAGTAGGAATCAGAAGATTATTTATCATAGCGTGCTACGCCCCAGTTGATAGTGACCCGAGAGAAGTCAAAGACGCCTTCTGGGACACTTCAAATGATACAATAAGTATTTGCGATCAAGGTGAAAGAATAATTATGCTAGGAGATATGAACGGATGGGTCGGTGTCCAACGTTAGGATACAGATACAGAAAGGGTGCTAGGTAATTTTTGGGATCCAACAAGAAAAAATTATAACGGGGAAAAATTAGTTAGCTTATGTTTAGAACAGGGCCTGTTTATTACAAATACTTGCTTTAGACATACAATGATCCACATGTACACCTGGCGTAAAGGAAATAGCCACATTATAATTGACTTTGTTATTGCGGATGAAAGACTAAGAGAACTAGTTAAAGATACAAGAGTCATGAGGTGTTACGAATGCAATACTGATCATTACCTTTTAGTCTCCAAAATAAATTTAGGGTGGGGATGGAGAAAAAAGAGAAAAAAAAAATAAAACAAACGCGAATAAAGATTGAAAATTCACAGAAACCGAAAGTGCGAGTAGACTTTCAAAATAGATTAAACGAGCGTATAGATGAGACAATTTGGAAGGGGTTATCAAACAATGAAGATATAGAGGGCGCGTGGAATTTGCTACGGGAGATCATCGTTAAAACTGCGACCGAAGTATGTGGTACGGCGGTTGTAGGAAGAAAATCTGGTGATCCATGGTGGAATGATGAAATTGAGGCGCCCCAAAAAGAAAAGAAAGTAGCGCACAAAAAAAAGCTGAACATCGTAGGTCTTAGCGACGAGGAGTGGAATAGGCTGAAAAATGATTACAGACACAAAAAGAGGAAAGTTAAACGACTAGTCAAAGAGAGTAAAGAGAAAATCATAACAGAAGAAGGGAACAAAATACAAAATTACTTTGAAGGAATTATGAAACTATTATATAAATAGTTGAAGGAAAGTAAAAGTACAGAGTTTGTCAGCATGAGAAACAGCAAAGGTGGAATTCTATATGATAGAGACAGGATAATAGACGCTTCAAAATACTCTTCCAAAGAAATATTAGGAGGTGAAGATATGGAACAACAAAACTGCGAAATAGAACATAATGCATTAGAAAACCCAATTGAAAAAGTTTGTGTCACTGAGGTCAGAGATATAATTAAGAACTTGAAAAACGGTAAGGCTGCTGGTATAGACAGTATCAGCGCTGAAATGTTTAAATACGATGGCGAGTACATACCTCACAGGTTGTGCGAATTGATAAATTTATATATCGAGACGGGAGAAGTCCCAGACGATTGGAGAAAAGCTATTATAATACCAATATACAAAAGAAAGGGAGATAAAAGCAACTGCAGTAATTACAGAGGTATCAGCCTACTAAGTACCATAAGTGAAATATACTCAAACTGCTTATTCGTAGGGTACTAAAAATCACAGAAGAGAAGATATGGGAAGTCCAAACTGGATTTATGCCAGGAAGATCATATACAGATCAGACATTTAGCCTAAGACAGATTACAGAAAAAAGCTTGAGAGTAGCAAAGAAAGTTTTCTTTGCATTTACTGACCTAGAAAAAGCATTTGACAAGGTAAATAGAAGTAAACATTGGGAAGTCCTTAAAGAGTACGGAGTAAGTGGAAGGCTCCTACAAGCAATAAAAATAATATATACAAGTAGTAAAGCGAATGTAAGGGTAAATGGGAAACTGAGTAACTGGTTCGATATTATGCAAGGCGTGAAACAATGATGCGTTATGTCCTCGTGGCTATTTATCATATTCATGGATAAGTATCTAAGAACTGCCCTCTTCGACGAAGAAGGTGTAGATTTCGAAACAGTCAAGGTACGTGGGTTAGCTTTCGCAGATGACAAGATTGTTATGGCAGAATTAGTCGAGGACTTGCAATGAATGTTGAATAAACTTAATACAAGCATGACGAACATAGGCCTTACAATTAACGTGAATAAAATGATAATCATGGTGTTGGAGGGAAGAAGTGAGAAAACAATATGCAGCATTGTCCTAAATGATGAGAGATTAGAACAAGTTGACAAGTACGTATATCTAGGTAGTCTATTCACTAACGACGTAAAAATAGATGGGGAGTTAGATAGGCTCATAAATAAGGGTAAGCAGGTTATCGACAGAGCAGGGCCAATCCTCACAAATAAAAACATATAAAAAAAAGCTAAAATGGCCATACATAATTCTATATTCGTACCGACTTTACTATACGGTAGCGACACATGGACCTGTCAAGAGAAGGACAGGAGTAAAATTAACGCGATCGGCATGAAACCTCTGCGCATAATATGCGGGAAAACACTGATGGGCAAAGTCCGAAACGATACAATCCTCGAAGAATGTGGTACAGGAGAGACACTAGTTGACATATGGGAAAGAAATCAGTCAAGATGGTTCGGACATCTTGAAAGAATGAAAGATGAACAAATGACCCAGCAAGTGTATAGAGGTAAAGTAAATGGCAGAATGCCCAGAGGATCACCGCCGAAAGCATGGTTGAAATCTGTGAATGATATACATTAATCCGAATAGACATAAGAAGCCATAGAAACACAAGAGCTTGCATGGAAAAATGCATGGACGTGAAGGAAGCTAGAGTAGTATGCCAGGACAGAAAAGTGTGGCGACAAATAGTTTGTAAACAGAGTGACAAGAGAGTGAATGGCGCCTGAAACAAAGACCTTGGATACTAATGGGCCCAAGTGAGGAACCATACATAAAAATTTTGTGAGGCTCCTCACTTGGGGTGATGGCTAGAGAGATTGATCTGCAACCTGGGTCGGAGGAGTGTTGCGGAATGAACGTCTCATTTAAATGAATAACACGAGAATTCCAGATCAATCTAAAACATTCGTACCTAACACCTATATACCTATATACCTATATACCTGATACCCATATACCGACCTACTCCATACCCATATACCTATTCACTATTTTCCAACCGAGCAAGTCACGCCTACCCCGAAAGGGAAATGGCGGTATCCTCACTTTTTACAATATTAATCATTTCTAAGATTTCTATTGTGTTAATTACTCTCAACGCCTAGAGTCAAATTCATGGTCGAAATTTATAGAGTGTGAACATGAAGCCGTGCTAGTTCTTTTGTTATTTTGAGTGGGTGGGTTTTATGAGATTCTAGTCTTAAGAGGACATTTTTTTGACCGACATGAGACATAGGTAACTTTGAACACTGGTGTTGGTATCTTCTTGAAATAAATTTAGATTTAACTAGAACAAATGTTTTAATGATTGAAGATTGGTTTTTAGGGTTCTGT
>CAKNXH010060157.1:80287-97653 GCA_932178445.1 Andricus quercusramuli
AGCTTTGTAATGGTAACATTCTCCAAAATTTTTAAATTCATTTAATTGAACCTTTCCCAATTTAAAAATGTTGAATAGAATGTTCTAAGCAATTGTCCGGATGTGTGTGTGTGTGGATGTGTGGATGTGTGTGTGGATGAGTGGATGTTACGCTTTTTTGTGAACACGAAAACTAGAAAACGGTTGCAGATAAATTGATGAAATTTGTAGGGCTTATTTTCCTGACTAATATCTTGAAACTGACTGAAGGATTTCTGAAAATATTTGTTTCATTTTTTGTGGCACTTAATAATATTTTAAAAATCGGTTTTTTATAGTAAGACTTTTTTCATTAACATAATTCAAAGTTGATGGAAAAATATAAAATATTCCTTGGTTCGAGACGAATCGATTGACCTATAATATCAATATATTTCATCAGAGCGTAGGGAATTTATGGTAATTTATAAATTTTGAAAATCGGTTTTTTAAAGTAAAACTTTTTTTATTACCATAATTCAAAGTTGATGCACGAACAGAAAAGATGTGTTGATTCGAGACGAATCGATTGACCGATAACATTAATACATTTTATTAACGCGTAAGGAAGTTATGGTAATTTATACATTTTGAAAATCGTTTTTTTTTATAGTAAAACTTTTTTCATTAAGATGATTGAAAGTTGATGCAAGAATATAAAAGATTCCTTGGTTCGAGACGAATCGATTGCCCTATAATATTCATATATTTTATGAAAGAGTAGGGAAGTTATGGTATTTTATATATTTTTAAAATCGATTCTTGTAGTAAAAATTTTCTCGTTCTCATAATTTAAAGTTGATGCGCGAACAGAAAAGTTGTGCTAATTCAAGACGAATCGACTGACCTATAATATCAATACATTTTATTGAAGTGTAAGAATGCTATGGTAATGCATACTGTTTAAAAAGATGGTTTTTTATAATAAAAATTTTTTCACTAACATAATTTGAAATTCATGCAAGAACGGAAAAGATTCCTTGATTCGAAGCAAATCGATTGATCTATAATATTACTATACTTCCTTGAAGATTAAGTAAGTTATGCTCATTTATAATATTTTAATCATCTGTTTCAAAGCGAAGAACTTTTCTCATCGACATAATTCAAAGTTCATCCATGTATAGAAAAGACTTGTTGCTCATAAATTTTCAAATAAAATAATTCTGACATTTTTTGTAAAGAAATCATAAGGCTGGGAAAGGGATGAGGTGCGACAGAACTTTCCCCTTCCCTTTTCCAGCTCGGAAAATAATCAGTCCAAATACAAAATTTGATTTGTCTGATTTGTCTTTGTGTTAAAAAAATTTTTTGTATTATTTTGTAATTTTATATTTTTTTCAATTTCTTTTTTTAAATTGATCAAAATGAAGACTGGTTTATCTATTATTGAAAAAAATAACAAATGCTTCCTCTATGAGGAAGCAAATGCATTTTCTAACGGGAAGAAAAGTGTTCGTGAAATTAGCACGATATAATTATAAATACAAACAAAATGGAAACACTCGAGATCGGATTCACAGCTAGTTTTAATCATTTTTTCAACAAATTTTTTCGATTCAAATTTTTTTTTTCAAAAATTTTTTTTCACAAAATTTGTTTTTCCCATAATTTTTTTTCAAACATTTTTTTCACGACATTTTTTTTGAAACATTTTTTTTGAAACATTTTTTTTGAAACATTTTTTTTTTGAAACATTTTTTTTGAAACATTCTTTTGGACAAAATTTGTTTTCAGTACTTTTTCTTCATATTTTTTTTCAAACATTTAAAAAAAAATTTGTTTAACAAAATTTCTTTATACCACTGCATGCAATATAAAATTAGTATTTTTCGTTACCACCTCCTAACAACTTTTTCGGACGGGCGTTCCCAAAAATAGCGTGTGATACACGTGCGCGTAGGTGATTGGTAACTCATGCTTCGAGCCTCCGGCTTATGCTGCAAAATTCACACTCGCACACAATCACCTATTTTGCGCACTTGTTTCACATATAACTATTTCAATTGTAAAGACGAGAGAGATATGTGTTTTGTTATTCTGTGTATTAACTTGTAATTTTCAAAATTTTCCAAATGCTATCGATACTCCTATCCCTATTATTCATAATAAAGTTATGAGGATAATTATTATTAGTCAAAATTTCATAAATGAAACTTATGTTTTACTTATATTCGCTCAAGAGAAGAAGTATACCAAAATATAAAAATATGTACTTTTTTGACATCTAAAATATAGAAGATTTTTGTCTCAGAGCAATATTATTCGAGATTTAAAAAGCCATGATTTTTTCAAAATAAAAAATATTAATGATTTAATTTCCATTAACCTGCTGTAAATCATGTCCCACATAATGAGAAAATGCTTCTACACAGTTACTGCTTTTATTATTTCTTACGAGGACAAATTCCATGCGCAATAAGTCTCTTACGTCAGTATTTGCTTAAAATTATTGCAGCATGAGGCTTCACCTTCACGCAGATGAGGAGTAGGGAGAGTTCAATTTATGATCATAATCATAAATAATATTTTTCTGTATACTAGTGTACAAAAAAATGAAAATACATATTTTGAAAAAAATTAGATATATGTCCTTGAAGGATATATCCTCGATGAATGTAATCTTAAATACAGTAGGACCTCTCGGATCGGACCTCAAATTTTCAATATTTATAAGTTTAAAAATCTATATATGTCTATATATGTGATAATTATTTATAATTTTTGTAACTATTTTTCAACGTTGTATAAAAATTACAAATTGATATAATTAATTATACTATAGTTTAAACACAAAAATGAAAAAATCGAGGTCTTATCCGTGAGGTCCTACTATAGTAGGATTGTAAAAATATACACTATACACTATACACTATAAAAACTAAATTCAAGATATCAAAAATTTCTTGTAATATGAATCGAAAATATGTTGCTACATACTTTCTACTATACATAATTCGCTGTCATCAGGTTGAATGTATTAGTCTCTAGAGGTGAGCATAGGTAAAAAATTAAATTTCTTATCATCAATCACGAATCTTCATTGACCGGCTGTTATTATTCAAGGAAAAACAGGAAAATCATTCATTCCATAATCATTGTTCCATTATGATAAAGAAAAAGAAGTTTACCAATTTATTGTACAAAACCGAACGGTCTCATTTCAAATTTATGAAATCATATAAAAATTGAAGTACTGGCTAAGTTCAGTAAATAACCTAACCACCATCTTCATTTTAAATTGAGTCAATTGCAGATTTCAAATTGAATAAATCATTAGAATAAAATCTATTTAATTATTATCAATTTAATTAATAAATTTAACTCCACCAAACAAATCTGCAGTGCGAAAACTCTATACTTATAACCAGGCCTGACGAGAGGGGGGGGGGGACGACGGGGACATCGTCCCCGGGCCCGGAGTTTTTGAGGGGGCCCGGATTTTCCGGAATCAGTCTAAATTCTGAATTTTAAAAATGAATTATAGAGACCAGTGAGGACCAGTGAGGACCCGGGAGGGGAAAAAGTTTAGAGGCCCTAGTCCATGCTGAACCCATGATCGGACTCATTTCAGGTGATTAAGCCGAAAGCGACACTGTGAAAGTTCGATTTGTGCCTTTTAGACCCCTGTGGGGTAACAACGTTACGAAATGTTATCTGAAGATAAACACAAAACGTAAGTAAATTCTTCATTGAAATTTTTTTGTCCAATAATAAAATTAAAGTAGGTTTTGTGTGACGCAAGAGTAAACTTATTTTGAAATGTTGCGTTTTCTTGATTTTATACAAATTTCTTCCCAGAAACGTCCATCGACAGAGATTGGTTGTGAAGCAATACCTTTCGTGCATCATAGGTAAAATTGGAGACGCGTTCTCGCACTCGAAGTGCTGCAAACATATCAAAAACGTGGTACAAATGTCTGCGTTGTAATAGAGCCATTGTGCCATGAACCTTCATTTTTTTTCAAATTTTGACCCCATATAATAGATACTGCATGATTTTGTGTCAAGTATTATCTTTACACGTTTTGCAATTTTTCGCAATTTTCACATAATGAAACAATTATACCTTTTGGAACCGAAATCATTGAGAAGTGTGACTCTTGAGCTTTCAAAATCACTACATACAAACACTTTTATCTTCATTTAACTCAGAATTACATAATTGTGATTAAAAAAAGATATTTCAGGATTTTGCAATTACATTTTTTTTTTATTCTGATACAGCTTTCTTAATTTTAATTTTAGAATTATTTGGTTAGCATTACCTTTTAGAGCACAAAAAAAACTTTTTAGTAAAAAAAAAATAACTCCAATTGACCGATTTGTCGTTGAGATACAAACTTGAGAATACGGGCCGGGTCTTTTTGTCCCCCGTGAGGTAACAACGTATACTAAAATATGTGGGGTAAATAAGGGCTAAGGTCCGGGAATGATGAATAAATTTATTTATATTGAATTGAACCGCTGGCGATCAAAAGGGGATACGCTCGAAACGCCGTCGTTTTAGTTGGCCCCTGGGTCATATTTTTTTCAGGTGAAATTTTAATTTTTTAATGACATATCCCAATAGAAAATTTAATTGCGCATATTTTTAGTCCTATAAATAAATGTGATAACTTCATTAGTTTTCGAAATAATCAAGAAAATGTTACTTTTTTCTGCAATCGCGAAATACGAATTTTTTGCGTTCAACTCGCCACAAGTTCTACAATAATAGGAATTTTGTAATAAAAATTTCAGAAAATATGCACCATCATATAACGAAACTAACGCTATTTATAGAATTTTAATTGATTGTCACTAAAAATTTATAATAATTTTTATTCTCCTCATTGCGTAAATTAGATATTGAAAGTTTCAAACGCTTCGGGAGTCGAAGGAATTTTCAGAAAGTTGAAATTAACGGTCACCTAAACTTTCATTAGGGTTCAAGGAAGTTTTTTTGGAAAATATCAGACAATTATGTTTTATAGTTTTAAAGTCACAATTGACTTAAGATCTCAGCGCTGTCCCGTACGCGTGCTAGCTCAAACTGCAATATCAACGTCTGTATAACAGCGGAAGATTGGAAGGTCAAGCCGGACACCAAAATAATAATGAAGACATTATCATTTACATTTGTTTATTATTTTTCAATAACAAATTATGAAAATTAAAACTTACTTTTCTTTTACACCGTCTTTTTAGTTTTAGACTTAGTAACATATTCCTTTCCCTACAATATAACATAAGTTTTGTAAACTTTTTGATTAAAAGAAACGTCTATTCATTGAATGCCCTCCATTAATTTCGTGATAATTTGATATTTAAAACTTTTTACATTTTCAATAGTAGAATTCAATGTAAAAGATTATATTTGATTAGACTATTTGAACTAATTTTAAAATACAAGATTTTTTTAGAAAAAGCTATTAAGAAATCAAATAAAAAATAATAATAGGATATTAAAATTATCAGAAAAGTTAATTTTTAATTTTCTCTAATACTTTTAAGTAGTACCTTATTTCGGGAACATTTTTTCTTATTCTTCAACCAATTTTCTTCACATCTATTTCTTTTCCTGCCTTGACCCATATTTAGGTTCTTTTTATTTTAGGTAAACTTATACTATCCTAAACAGAATATTATATGCTAACACTATTCTACAATAATGCTTCTGTGCATTATGTTCCTTAGGAGAGAATCAAAATAAACATATGCTTTTTTGTTTTGGTGTCCGGCTTGACCTTCCAATCGTCCGTTGTTATACAGACGTTGATATTGCAGGACGAGCTAGCACGCCTACGGGACAGCGCTGAGATCTTAAGTCAATTGTGACTTTAAAACTATAGAACATAATTGCCTGATATTTTCCAAAAAACTTCCTTGTACCCTAGTGAAAGTTTAGGTGACCGTTAATTTTAATTTTCTGAAAATTCGTTCGACTCCCGAAGCGTTTGAAACTTTCAATATCTAATTTACGCAATGAGAAGAATAAAAATCGTTATAAATTTTTAGTGACAATTAACTGAAATTCTATAAGTAACGTTAGTTTCGTTATATGATGGTGCATATTTGCTGAAATTTTTATTACAAAATTCCTATTATTGTAGAACTTGTAGCGAGTTGAACACAAAAAATTCGTATTTTGCGATTGCAGAAAAAAGTAACATTTTCTTGATTATTTCGAAAACTAATAAAGTTACCACAATTATTTATGGGATCAAAAATATACGCCATAAAATTTCCTATTGGAATATGTTATTAAAAAATTAAAATTTGACCTGAAAAAAAAATATGGCCCAGGGGCCAACTAAAACGACGGCATTTCGGGCGTATCCCCTTTTGATCGCCAGCGGTTCAATTATTGAATTAATTTTTTGAGATGGAAACCCCTTTTCTGGACCCCGGGAACTAAAAGAGCAGAAAATTTTACGTTCAGATATGACCTTAATCAATTGAAAATTTTACCTGGAAGGGTCATAGCAAGGTGAATCAACGTACAGCAGGATGACTCGACTGGCATGCATTTTGGAAGAAAATGTCCAACGCAAGAGTTGTAGCATTTTCGGCCCTCGACCGGTTGGTGACCTTGACCTGGACTTTGACCTGGATCTTCACCAGGACATTTTCTTCAGAAATGCATGCAGAAGTCATCATGCTGTACGTTGTTTGACGTTGCCATGACCTTCCAAGGTCAAATTTTCGATATGTCAAGGTAATGTCTGGACGCAAAATCTTCCACTCTCTCAGTTCCCGGGGTCGAAAATACGGGTTCCCATCTAAGAAAATCAATTTGACCTTGGAATAACCGCAAAAGTCATGGTCAAGATCAAAATAAAGGTCACCATTGAATTCCTCGTTGAAAGTTACTGCAAGATTGACGTCGAAATATCTGAAAAATATCTTATCTGAGGAAATATTCATCTGTCCCGGGGCTTTTGGGACACTCTGTGCATAAAGATACACACACACACACACATATATATATATATATATATATATATATATATATATAATTGAAAAAAGTCAAACAACCACCGCAGGGTACCACTAGGAGCAACTGCCATCTAAAAAAAATGTCAATGGCTCCCAGTAGAACCGCGGTAAAATACGCTGGGAGCAAGTGCAATTTTTCAGATTAGCACCCGTTCCCGGCGAAATCCTTCGGTTGTCCTTATGAAAAACTTTCAACTATAATTCGCCGGACCCCATTCTCATTTAAAAACCCTATTCGGTGTCCATTCAAATTTCTTTGAAATCAAACCGAAGGGCCTACGACAAAACCGCCCGAAGCGTCCTCGGGTTGCAGATTGAGGATCCCTGTACCAAGGGTTTCTGCTGAATATGGTTACAATAATTAATAAGCTGTCGTGGAGAATTTTTCAGGAATGGTCCTGAAGGAATAACCCCTATGCGGAGGCTTAACAAGAGTGCCAAAAGCTGAATGGCACCTGGGCGAGGTTTCTTGAACGGTGTCTCTGGGATACCGGGTGACGTCTCAGAGTATGCAGCCTTATCTTAACAAGCTGTTCGTGGGAACAACAATAATTCAGATGGAAACACGACGAAGAACCGGCGAAACGCCCACATTGAGTGGAAGGATCAAATCAAGGATGAGTTGCTAGACTGCTACAATACCAGCATTATCCCTGTTTCCCGTGGCTTTGTGGCGCGTATGCACAATCTATGGTGCCAGAAACATCTAAAGCTTCAGCACGTTTCGCATAAGTCTTTGTAAAATCAAGCCGACTACCTCCGGAAAAATGGATATGTACATGGAGCGCTTTCCCAACCGCTGCTTGATAAAGCTGCAGACAAAGATGAGGAAGCGACACCAAGAGCAACCACAGGAAGTAGACACTCTCTGAGAGAGGATGGCGTTTTCAGGACAAAGAGGAACATTGACCTACAGGTTCCTCGTAAGCCGCCAAGATCTGGCTGCGAGAGCATTGGCTGATTCAAATCGAAGGCTCGAAACCGACGAACGATCAAAATACCAAAAGGCGCTTGCATGACATCCATGCAGCATTCTACTGACGAAATACGGGTGTATTCTGACGCAATAAGACGAATACAGAAGTGGGAGGGATGGATTAGAGAGAATTAACCCAAGCCCAACGAGGTAGAGACTTTTTGGAGAGGCGTATACAAGATCCTGAAAACACTGTAGTTGGAAGAAGATACTGATGATATCATTCGCTTCAAGGAGTTTCGCGACAACCTCATAACATCTGAGGAGGAATGTCCATCAATCACTGCCGAAAAGGTGAAAAAAGCACTAGAAGGCACGACAAACTTTTCCACTGCAGGATCAGATTGTATCAAGATATTCTGGATGAAAAAGTTCAGTTCTACACACCAACATTTGGCCCGCATATTCGACTCATATTTAAATTCGGAAACGCCCATTTCGCAGCTTCTGTAAAGTCGCTGCAGTCCATCAGTGCATCCTGTCAGTGGCCTGGATTGACCACCAAAAAGCTTCCGATTCAACCTCTTATAGACTTATCATATTTCTGTTGGAAAACTTGAAGGTGTATTTCCACATAGTGAGATGCATAGAAACATTGATGCACCTTCGAAAAATTAGATTTACTATCTTATCTGCAAATAACTGTGTGACAACGGACAACGTCACCTTCCAGAGGTGTGCCTTTCAGAGCGATACCATGAATCCTTTGCTTTTTTGCATCACACTTCTGCCTCTATCTCTCGCACTACGCAATTTTTCTGGATACCTCTGTGCTGACACTAATTATCGCGAGCATAAGCTCATTGATGTATTTCATATGGATGACCTGCAGATCTATGCCTCTGGTAAAAGCAAACTTCAAACTGCTACAAATATCGTTGAAAACTACACAGGAAAGATTGGGAAGGACTTTGGATTGAACAAGTGTGCCAAAATCCATCTAAAGAAAGGCGGGATTACTGGCGTGCCCAAGGGCCTTGAGCGTGAATACAAGTGTTATTAGACATCTTAACACTGGAGAGACCTATATATATCTGAACGTGCCTCAGAGCCGCATTCAGAACGTAATATTAGTGAAGGAGTCTCCGAAGCAGATACAAGCATCTTCTTCGACAGATTTGGTCTTCCAATGTGTCGGCGTTGAACAGGGTATCTGCTACTAACATGCTTGCCGTCCCGGTTCTACTTTCCTTGTTTGAGGTAGTTCAATGGACGAAGAACGAGCTTGGGGCCCTTGATATCACCACGCGTGAGATCATGCATATGCATAAAAGCTTGCATATCAATTCGTATGTTGCGCGATTATATATCTCACAGGCGGTCGCGGACTTCTGAATCTCCAGTGTCTTCATAACCGAATTGTTCTGAGTACAGCTTACATCGTTGCAAATGGCAGAGATCTTCTCCTGAAAATGATCAGGAGCCACGAGACGATTGGCAAAGGAGCGTTCCTTGACAAAGCCGCGGAGCAAGCAGCCGAGACCCTTGGCCTGAATTTTAACATCAGAAGTGAAGAAAGTGCATTACTCTATCTTGAGGCTTTCCTTCTAAAAGCCGAAGTAAAGAAAGCAGAGGTTTGAAAATTTCACCATCAGCTACTCGACAAGAAAATACGCGAAAACTTTCACAGAAATGTGGAAAAACAGTCCTTCTCGAAGAGGTTTCATTTTCGCATGGCAGGACGGTGTCATTTCCACCTTAGTATACCGCGACCGCATTTTATGTCAAGAAGTTTCCAGCGATAGGTGCAGAGTGTGTTATGCATACGCTGAGTACCTAGAACACATAATATCTCGGTGTCCCACCGACGCGGGAACGACATATATTTCCAGACACAATGTGGCCCTAAGAATGCTTCATGACCATCGTTCTCGCTCCTACGGTGTTGGCCGCGATCCTACCCTGCTGAACGCTCCAAGGGAGATAGAATCAATTGTCCAAAACGAGAAGTGCCAATTTTTTTGGAACTACGCTTTTCAAACAGCAGTCTCCGTTGCACACTCGAGGCCTGACATCGTTCTTCAAGACTTCGAGAAAGGAAACATATTCGTGATGAAATTCTCCGCTCCGGCCGACAGCAACATCACTGCCGAAGAGAAGGAGAAGGAGGAGAGATACCAAGACCTTAAAAGGGAGCTGCAATGACTGCTGGGGAGAGTGGGGAGTTGTGGGCCGTGGGGAGTCGTGGGCGACCTCAATCTACGCCAATTCGTGGGTGTTAGAATTGCTTTAACCACTGCCAAAAGACTCTCTTCGTATGAGCTCACTTTTGTGAACTCGACCCATAGTCTCAACAGGCGTAATTAGTATTTTGACATTTTTGATTGAAGAAATCAAAATAAAAGTTTGTGTACAACTCAAGTTGTTGATATTCGAAGTCCCGTTGTGCAGCATATTTCAAAGGTAAGTTAGTACAAAATATTCCTTGAGCAATTGGCTTTAAATTCAATGAAACAATTTCGGTAAAACATTCATTGTGTGTATGGCAATTCGGTCATTTCGTAAATGTCGGCTGTGGGGAGTTGTGGTCCACCGTTAGTGGGGAGTCGTGGGCCAAACGTTCTTGATGCGTATTTCAATTTTTGAAGTGAACCTTCTTTTCTCTTCTTCCTAAAAGTGATGTTAAAGTGAATTTAGAATGTCAATTGTGTTGAAACAATGAATGTCAATCGGAACAACACAGTTCACTGCAACATGTGCGATCGTGCGGCGCACTTGAAATGTGCCAACATGAGGACCGGCTATTACACGTGCATACATTGTGAATCAGAATAATTTTCTGTTAATCCCTTCAAAATCATGAATTTTTATTTACTGCAAATTTAATAAACATAAACTACTGGAATATGCCATTTTCTTTAATTTTTTGTCATGGCCCACAACTCCCCGCCAAATTCACAAATATAAATTTTGATAAGATTTACGTCATCCTAAATATTTCTCGCGCATTAACGAATTTTATTAATTGTGGTCTCCAGATGGTACACTGAGAAGTTTACTAGAAATACCAGTTCATACATTGACAATTTATCGATGTTCAGAGAAGTAATGTCTTGAAAACAAAGCGTGGCCCACAACTCCCCACTCTCCCCTACCCAAAATATTCGGTTAAAGTAATTGTCCTCATGATCGGTACTGTCGGAGGTGCAAAACTATAATTCGATCGTAACCTTGAAGCCATACCCGCATGCAAAAAATGTGTCAAGGCATTCGCGAGATGGATGCAGAAAGCTGTCATCCTTGGGTCGCTTGGTGTCCTCAAGACACACGTGGGTTTCGCCAGCCTGTTGTCGTAATTTCATTATGCGACCCGTATCATGGTCGTGAGACGTCGCCATAAGTGTGATTTACCGCGGTGCTACTGGGAACTGGTGTCATTTTTAGATGGCAGTTGCTCCCAGCGCTACCTATCGATGGCCTGAATTGATGGCCAGAAAGCATTGGATTCAACCTCCCATAGACTTATCATCTATCTGTTGGAAAGCTCACAGGTTCATCCGCACATCGTGAGGTGCATAGAGAGCTTAATGCCACTTTGGAAAAACAGATTTACTATCTCATCTGGAAAACATCGAGTGACAACTAACAACGTCACCTTTGAAAGAGGTGTCTTTCCGGGCGACACTAGGAGCCTTCTTCTCTTTTGCCTCATAATATTGCCACTATTTTACCTGGATCATCTTAACATATATGCTAAAAATAAAGATCAACTGAATCTAGCTCTAGAGATTGTCAAAGAGTACACTCAAGAGACTGGAATGGAGTTTGTGTTGGAAACACGTGCCGAGGTTTATTTGATGCACGGAAAACTGAATGGCATCCCCGAAGACCCTAAGCTCGTCGACAGAAGCGCATTACGATACCTGGACGCTGGAGAGAACTATTCATAGCTGGGCGTGCCACAGAGCCGCATTCAGGACGTAAAATCTATAAAGGATTGTCTCCGAAGCAGATACAAATGTCTTATGCGACGGATTTGGTCTTCCGTACTGCCGGCGAGGAACAAAGTTCATTCGAAATCCGTTTCGAGAGGTTTCATGGACGAAGGACGAGCTCACGCCGTCAACATCGTCGCTGAATACTGAATCTTCAATGTTTTCACAACAGGGTTATTCTGGGTGAAGCACATATAGTCGCAAATGGCCGAGAACCTTTTCGTAAAATGGTCAGGAAGCACGAAAAAGTGGAATCCGGAGCGTTTCTGTACAAAGCAGCAGAGCATGCTGCATCTAGGACACATAATATCTAGTTGTACAACTAATGCGGGAACGACCTACATCCAAAGGCACAATGCAGCACTAAAAGTGCTTTATTGCCATCTCTGTCACTCTTGCGGAATTAGCCCTAATACCACTTCAATAAACGCTCATAGGAAAATAGTGTTAACTGTCGAAACTGAGAAGTGCCATATACTGGAACTTTATATTCTGTCATGTTCCTTTACACGATGGCTCACAGCCCACCCGGTTTCTCCAATATAGACTTTGTCACAAGAACAAGGAATTTTATATACTCCCGGATCACTGATATGTGCCTTATTATCCTTATGGTTGTTCAGAAGTTATCCTATTTTCACAAGTGGCTTAAATGTAGTTTGGATGTTGTGCTTGTTGAGAATTCTTCCTGTTTGTTCTATAACACCTTGAATGTAGGGTAGGATGGTTGTCGTTTTTCTCTCTCTTTCTTCAGTGGGTTTTGCTTTTCTTGGACGTACTAATTCACAAAAGATCTGATAACTCATTAGGACATGATGTTTACAGAAAACCTACATGCTTCCTCCCACCACCACCCATCTCAAAAGCAGTAGGTCATCAACTCCCTTATATACACAGCTGTCTCCATAACAGATGAAGATAACTTACAAAAGGAACTACAAAATGTTAAACAAATCCTAATACAAAACGATTACACAAACAAACAAATGGATAAAGCAATAAGAAAAAACACTCAAAAGACAAGTCAACACAACCTACTAAAGAAACTGAGAGAAAAAGTACCACCATACTACCCTACATTCAAGGTATTACAGAGCAAATAGGAAGAATTCTCAACAAACACAACATCCAAACTATATTTAAGCCACCTGTGAAAATAGGACAACTTCTAAACCACCCTAAAGATAAAAAGGCAACTCTCAGTCATCCGGGAGTATATAAAATCCCTTTTTCTTGTGTCAAAGTCTATATTGGAGAAACTGGGAGGGCTGTGAGCCAATGTGCAAAGGAACATGAGAGTAAACTCAGGGTAAAACATTTCACGCAATCAGCACTAGCTGAGCATCAGATCAAAACTGGACATGGCATATAATTTGACAAAACAACCATCATCGCAAAAATGTACAATATTTTTTTAAGAAAACAGAGAAACAATCGAAATTTTTAAATACTCTGATAACATCAATAGGGACAATGGATATAATACCAGTCCAATTTGGCTTTCCGTCCTCGCGGGTTTTTTTTAAAAAGACTTGATTGGCCAATCAGGTTCAAACAGACCGCACCATGAGGTATATAATGGTAAACTTCAGTTTCAGGTCAGCCCTGAAGAAGTGAACTGCAATGTTCACGAAACAGAACCAACAACTGAAAAAATAAAACCAATTGGTATTAATATTTGGATGTCTCCAAATAGTTTGCCTACAGAACCAACACCACTCGTATGAGAAACACCTCAATTGACCCCACCGTATGTGTGTATCGACAACTTTAATTTGGTGGTTGTGAATTCTCTGTTATGAAAGCTCCTTTGGCTCTAACGAACTCATTCTCATCACGGGTTTCGTACTCCGGACTCAGATTTGTGCACCTTGGTCCGGGGCTGCTTATTCAGATAGTGCAAAATAAAGTCCAAATTCTATTTTTCAAATTATTTAAATATTCGTTTCCTATTATGTATTAATTTTCATTGGCAGACACCCCGAAAAATGTATCGTTTCAATAAATGCATATTATTATAATTCATAATATATATTGATATCAAAACAGACGCGTCCTATCAAAAAAAGCTCAAAAGTAAATTTGTCGTTCAATTTGGCGAACATTTTGGTGATTGACAATTTTTTTGTATATTGTGTTGTTTTTCCAAAAATATAATCTCAAGTTAATTTAGACAGAGGTCAGTATTATCAATAATATTTTCTTGTCTTCAAGTGGTAGAAAGCCAACTAAAAAAAAATTTTATATAACGAGACAAATTCGTTTGATCAAAATTTTGTATAATTTTACGTTCATTGAAGATTTTTAAGTTACTTTTCAACGATTGTTTGTTTGGATCTTTTTTGATATGTTATTGCTGTGTACACTAAGGATCATAGAAACTGGATTTTGTCAGATAATTGAAGGCAAGATGCAAGATCCTGGAGTATACTTTTTTACAAAATATTGGTTCTTTGTAAATGGACAGTTACACACACACACACACATGTTGAAATCCATGTATTGCTTGTGTTGGTATTTAGAATTCATTGTATTTATTAATTGAAGATAAAATGAGTTGTCTGAATAATTTACATAAAATTGATCTTTTTTTTTAGTTCATGGTCTTCAATTCTTGTAATTTTCCATAGAATGGCGTATATTGAGTTTTTGATAACCCATAGGAACGATTCTGGTGTCATTATGGTAGGATATCTCAATTATATTTGATTTATATAATACATTAACATATCACCTTGCATATCACTATAATAGACTCAAACTCTTCCGGAAAATCGGCAAGTAGATATATACAGAAGTTCTATGGTGATACCGAAATTTGGAACATGCACATTGCAGATTTACTCATTAGCACAGTAGCGACTATTATGTCTCGTTTAGAGAGCGAATGGAAAATAAAAAATGATTAGTAATAAACATTTGATTTGAAAAAACATTGTTCTCGTCTAAGACAAATGGATGGATTAACACTAACATGATATACGAGCAATTATCTGCAAATGAAATAATAATCCTATTTATGAGTATCACATAATTTTCCGACATTGTATACATTCTTCTTTCATTAGTTCTATCGGTTATGTGGTGGTCGTCGTGGCTGAATTTTTGATGGGGGCCGATGCGATGACCGTCTTAGAGTAGCCCGTATGCTAGCAAAAATCTTATTTAGAAAACTAATGTCCTCATGATGACTATAGCCCATATCAGTAAATGAATCGTGAGTCTTAATATTAATTCTGGTTGTAGGAACTGCTATACGATTTTTTTGCGCTGATGAACTTGGATGATTACATTGGGTTAATAAATGAGGATCAATTTGGGTCAGTAATACGGGAGGTCCATCCAATCGGGATGGTGGACGAACATAATTACCGTGATCATTCTGACTTCTTGCCTGTGTACTTAACTCTGTAAAAAGAAAATGGAGACTTATGAAGTTCTTTTACTCTGAAAAAAGTCGCTGTTGAAAATTTTAACAATTTGGAATAATTAGTCAACATTCTCCAATAAACGTATTCAATGTAAGAACAATTGATAAAACAACGAGTTATTGATTCAGGAAGATATAAAGCGAAAATTTAACATATCTTATGAATATAATTATTATTTTATATTACACTTACGAATAGAATTGAGGAAAACCACCAATGTGAAGAATGAAGCGCCAATAAAGGTGTTCATTTTTTCAAGGAGACGCTGATATAGAACTGTAATGAAAATTTTTGGGAAATTATTTAGGACCTAATATAGTAACCTCCAAATGATTACGATTAAGGGGAAATGTGTCCATAATTGTTTAGTGTGCATAGGAAGTCAAGAAGTATATCTACAATATTATTGCATAAAATGCACAAAATGCAATATATGCATGGATAGTTGGATACACATAAAATGCACATGTATAGCGACTCTATTGTATTGACGTTTGAAAAAAAGTTATATTTGTTTGCCTATCCAACCTAGGGTTTTAAAGTGAAACTTGTTATGGCGCACCCCGACTAAAAATACTTTCATATGGAGAGCGAAATGGATCTCGAGCTTGGTGGTGGAAGATGTAAGATGTGTAATATCACACTCACTTTCCCCGCTGGGTCCAAGCAGGCAGAAATTTTGAAGTATTCATGGAATTCAAGGAATTCGTGGAATTCGTGGAGTGCAAGGAATTCGTGGAGTTCAAGGAATTCAAGAAACTCACGGAATTCATGAAATTAAAGGAATTTAAGAAATTCACGGACATCATGGAATACACGGAATTTACGGAATTCAAAGAATTCAAGGAATACAAGAAATTCGTGGAAGTCAAGAAATTGAAGAAACTAACGGAATTCAAAGAATTCACGAAGATCATAGAATACACGGAAATCGAGGAATTCGCAGAATGAATTATATTCATGAAATTCACGAAATTCATGAAAATCACGGAATTCAAGGAATTGACGAAATCCATTGAATTCAAGAAATTCTGATAATCTAAGGAAATCTCGAAAATCACGGAGTTCAAGAAATTCGTAGAATTCGTAGAATTCAAGGAATTCTTAGAATTCGAGGAATTCGTTGAATTCAAGGAATTCATGGAATTCAAGGAATTCATGGAATTCAAGGAATTCATGGAATTCAAGGAATTCATCAAATTCGTAGAATTCGAGGAATTCATAAAATTCGAGGAATTCGTGGAATCCGTGGAGTTCATAAAATTCGAGGAATTCGTGGAATCCGTGGAGTTCAAGGAATTCAAGAAACTCACGAAATTATTGGAATTCAAAGAATTCCAGAAATTCACGGAGATCATGGAATTCAAGGAATTCACGAAAAACAAGGAATTCATGTAGGGGAGAGTGGGGAGTTGTGGGCCGTGGGGAGTCGTGGGCCACCTCAATCTACGCCAATTTGTGGGTGGTAGAATTGCTTTAACCACTGCCAAAAGACTCTCTTCGTATGAGCTCACTTTTGTGAGCTCGACCCATAGTCTCAACAGGCGTAGTTAGTATTTTTACATTTTTGATTGAAGAAATCAAAATAAAAGTTTGTGTACAACTGAAGTTGTTGATATTCGAAGTCCCGTTGTGCAGCATATTTCAAAGGTAAGTTAGTGCAAAATATTCCTTGAGCAATTGGCTTTAAATTCAATGAAACAATTTCGGTAAAACATTCATTGGGGAATTCACGGGATTCCCGGAAATCACGGAATTCATGTGATTCCCGGAAATCACGGAATTCAAGGAATTCATGTGATTCCCAGAAATCACGGAATTCATGGAACTCAAGGAATTCATGGAGTTCAAGGAATTCATGGAATTCAAGGAATTCATAGAATTCAAAGAATTCATAGAATTCATGCAATTCAAGGATTTTATGGAATTTGCAAAATTCAAGAAATCACCGAATACCTGGAATTCACGAAATTCATACAATTCAAGGAATTCGTAGAATTCAAGGAATTCGTAGAATTCAAGGAA
>CAKNXH010060157.1:105895-177227 GCA_932178445.1 Andricus quercusramuli
TCGAATCCCAGCGGAGCTAGAGAGATTTTTTTCACAACTTATAAAATTAACAATCAATATTAAAAAAATATTGATTTTAGAGCTAGTTGACAAAAAACATTAACATATCATTCACTATATTTTGCTGGTCAAAAACCATTACATCAATTAATAATAAAAACTAATGTTCAAATACACGTATGGTGAAAAATAATTTTTGTCTAAGCTGATAAGAAAATAAAGTTTGGTCCGATGCAATTGGTAGACTGTATTGAAAAATTGATTCATTTCAACATTAAAATATTTGGTTGAAATCTTTTTTCATTCAAAAAATGTTTAAAATCATTTTCTTATGTCTGGTATATATTTTGTATTATACTATTCCTCATTTGTGGAATTATAATAGCATTCTTTTACTTCATTTAAGAATACTTCTAGTGACAAAGAAGAAGGAAAGTTGGTGCAACCTCTAAATAACTTTTGAAAATCTGAAAAAATTATGAGAGTATTTCCTAACCCAGAGAAAAAAAAATTGTCGCGATACGGCTGCAGAATTATAAAAACAAGTTTTTTGTGGATCACCCTAAATTATGTATATGCATCAGAGATTTCAAAGTGGTTTACAAATCATCAAGTTTGAAAGATGAGAATGCGCACTTGGAAATTGATATTCCTTTTGAAAAAAGAAAATCTCTAAAAAATATAATCCGATCGGATGAAATCTTGCATTCCTCGATCGAGGTCAGAGGGTGAACTCTATCTTCGTTCTTTTCGTACTCGAAAACAATGTTAAGGACAATGTTAGCTCAAATGTTCTACAGTGGATATGATGGTGTCTTGTAATTTAATAGAAAAAAAATTTGTTAGTACGGTTTTTACATCATTTACTTTTTCTTCCGATAATGAGTAAGAATTTCAGTTTAGCTAGACCTATAAATATTTTCGATACGAATTCATAGATATCACATAAATGTTTTCATATGCAGGTACTCAGTTCTTGTTCATTTATCGACCAGAAACTTCAAGAATGCATCAAAAGGAACAAAAATTATGAAAGTTTAGCGAGATTCTTATTACTAGAAAAGACAAAATTTCCACTAGTGTTCATAATTCTCTTCCTCTCACATTAGTAAGAGGATGAATGTATTAAAATTCTTAAAGTTTCTATTAATAATTTTTTTATCGAAAAAGATTTTTTTCAAATTGAAATTAGAAAGAAGCCCCTTGAAAATCCATTGTCACCAACAGAACCCTTATACCTTCCCATCTTCCTCGTCTTCTTCAAAACCTCAGTCCTGATAGGGGACGAGGATGCCAAATGAGAATAGAAACCTATTTGAAATAATTATTCGCTTGTTTGAAGATCAGATCAATATGTGCAGAAGGGAATCAAAGTTTAGCCAAGATGTAATTATTACTATAATACGATCATGGCTTACCTGGGTTGAGTACCCGAATTTCGTGAAGAAAAACCTTCTTGGATATGAGCTGATGTATCTTGGTGTCTTAGAGAGTGCTGATTATGATGATACTGGTTGACCCTTGACGTGGATTTGGGCTGGTGATTCATAATAATTGTATGAACTGTTGACAACCCTACTAGGGTAGGTCCGGAGTTGGCTAACGATCATGAACTGTTGACTGGTCTTCGCGGGTGCATACCTGTGCGCTCTAGCGATAATTCTGAACATTTAGATTGCAAATCTTGTATGGTTTCATATGATTGAACAGCAATAAGCGGCTCTCTGCATAAGAAATACTAAATTTTCAGAATTTACGAAAAGAAAGATGTATTGTTATAAATTTGCAGGTACGCTTATTTACAATTTCAGCTACTTTATTGGAAATATCGTATCTGCTATGAAAATCGTTAATAAGTCACTCAATATCATCAGAAAACACAAATAAAATGTCAAAACTTCAATATATGGAGACAAATGTATTGAACAATATCTAAAAAATATCCAATGTTGTGTTTATTGATCTGTAGTGTAATTTTAGTTTTATATCACTCATTCTAGCTATTATTTTGTACTAATTTGTTTCAATGAAAAATTTCTGAATTAGTACATTTATTATCATTTGCATCTATTATTTTTTAATATATACCTGAATGATATTTTACAACTTAATCAAGCAAATGAATTTTAGTAAATTTAACTAAAAAGGGAACAATATTTTCTGGAGTGTACGCCATGTTATCTTACAGATGCATTTGAATATGAAGAGAGAGAACATCAACAATCACATCACTTTTTGTATTAAACTCTACAGTTATCTCAATATCGACAAACATTGCAGATACGCTCATTTTTATTTGCACGGCAGCATACTTCCGGGTCGGTCGGATTATTTACATTATCGCCTCAAGCTGAGGTAATGATAAGCATTAGCGTGCCATCGTTATATGATCTAATTGTTCAAATAAATAATTAGTCACGGAACGGGACAATAGCTTTTCAAATAACATGAAAGCTAACACCCCACAGCTAGCGCCCCACAGTAAGATCAAACGCATATTTTTCGTTCAAAGAAGTCTACAGACTTCAATTTTGCCCCGATTTGCAATTCTTTTTGTTAATTAAAGAACAGTGAATTTCAAAGAGCACCTTGGTCGTCAATTTTTGAATTTTCATTTGTTTATTCATTATATGTTTACTCAAAGTATGAGAAAATAGACATTTTTCACATAATTATTATTTGCTCTTTAACAACGGTTTTCATATAATGAAAATCATCTTGAATCAACGCAAGAGTACTCTCAGATTACAAATAATTTAATTATTGTATGTTTTAATTACTATAAACAAATTAAATTAACAAATAGCCAAATATCGTAATTGTGATTGAAAAGCATTGGTTCTTAGCTAAAAATGCTTTAAATTATTGCAAGAGTGATTGTCACTCAGAAAATTCATGAATTATCAACAATTAGAATTGTTATAAACAATTTTTTGCACAAATTTTGAATTTGTTGTTTTTCCATTGCGATTTTCCTTTCATCATCTCAATTATTGCAGATATTCCTAAAAATAATAAATGTTCAATTATATTTGTAAAAATATAACAATTGTCGCGAAGCCGGCAGATTTTTTTTATTGCAACTAACCTATATGTCTTTCAGAGAAAAGTGTAATTGAGGGGTTACATGGTTTTTGAAATTCCAAAGAATCGATGTTTTTGATATTTCTAATCTGATAGTACAACATGTCCAGAATATTCTCCCAAACTTTCGATTCAATCGGAATAAAACTCTAGGAGATAGAGCCTGTAGAAATTCGTGTCATTAGGTTCGGCCGGCGGGGAGCGTCGCAAGTATATCGAGGCACCCGCTTACCTATTGTTTGCCTATATTTCTCGCTCGATTCTCTCGATTTCTAAGGGTAACTCTATTTAAATATTATAGTTTCATGCAATGTTCCCAATTCCTGTATCCCCTCGCACCCCGCATGCATCGCGTCGCAAACCAGACTGGTTACCGTTGGCGCACCTATTTCTCAAAACTCTATTTTTAAAGTCGGCGGATTCTTTGATCACAACTTATTTTACAAGGCAATACGTGGTGTAAATTTTACCGAAAATTGTACATTTTTAGATACAACTCTGCCAAAAATTCAAATTTCGATTTTCTTTCAAATCCTTCGTTCAAGCATGAGCTATACTCACCTGCTAACAGGAAATATTTTGTTTTTGCATTTCCGATAAAGCAATCTTGAGTTATGCTGACCACCACAAGGATACTTTTTTCCAAGGGGTCTTCGGAAAACTTCAAAACCCATGTGAGACCTTAAAAAATGTAGGTCTCACAAATATCTACAAAAGGACGTATCGTACATTAAGATTTGTTGATTTGTTTAATCGAAAGAAAATAAAAACCACCTGAAAGTGCCTTTTTTAAATATGCAATTATTATTGCAATAATTAATGAACAAGTTTCAAACTTCCAGAAAATATGACCCTCGCAATCCTTGAAAAGTATGCAAAAAACTTCAGCCCGAAATAACAATTTTCATAAAAACTCATTTGTCACTAAAGATTGACTGTTTTTCAAAGTAATTTCTACAGATTTGGCCCATAGGATCTCAACAAAAATTGAGTTATTGTCCTCTACAAGAGTTGTGCTATCAAGTACACTTAGCGGCAAAACGATTTTTGATAATTAAAATGCATAAAAATGGCTTACAAAAGATGTTAAGTTTTCTTTTCATAACCAAGGAAATAACTACGTCAAGTTTTATTTTCGAAAGCTCCATTTCTTACCAAATATAGAAAACGAGTTCTATTAATTGTTATAAAATTCGCTAAGATATGCATTCTAAATTTATTGTTTACAATCGTGTCTGAATCACGGAAAAGTTCACATAAAAGGATCGACGCGTCAGTGGAGGCGGAGTGGGGGAAGTCATTGTGACATGCCAAGAGCTCCCGCCGGAATTGATTTCACGTGTTCAAATTGCACACAGTTTCAATATTTTAGCAACAAATTGATGTATCAAGATGTTTTTTTTTTTTAATTTGGACTATTTTTCCGTGCTGATCACAAATCTGTTGACGGCTTCTCGAAAAAATTATATACCTTATGTTTGAAACTATTTTATTTATCTTCCCTAATTTTGCCAGTAACATATCGTTTATGGGATTGATTATAATATATACCTTATTCTTTTGAAGATTTACAGCTGAAAAATTACTTTAGGAGAAAAAACTGTCAAAAACTCTTCAAATATTGTCTAATAACCATACGTACCTGACAGCGTCTTCCCCCACTTTGCCACCACAGACCGCGTCAATCCTTCTTCCATAATAGTTGAATGTTCAACCTACAAAGAGGAATTCTCAATAAGAAATATAATAGTTGATATTTCAAACAAAAAAGACGAAATGCCTACCAGCAGGGATGAATCAGAATTTGTAAATTGAAACGATGAATTAGCCCAAAAAGGCGAATTTTCAACAAAATACACGAATTTTATAACAAAAAATGAAATTTTCAACTAAAAAAGATAAATTTTGAACCAAAAATGGAAAAGTTAAATTTTTAGTAAAAGAAAGCTCAACTTTGAACAAAAAAAAGAACAAATTTTCAGAAAAAGAGAAATTTTCAACTAATATGATGAATTTTCCAACCAAGAAGACGAATTTTCAACAAATAATTTGTCAGTCCGAAAAGAAAGAAAAACTTATTTATATTGTTAAACTTCCAATTCTATTCCTTATTCCAATTTTATATTGAAAATAGCTACATTCAACCAAGAAAATACTTTTGACGTATTTTTATTGGTGAATATATTTAACTTTGTTAGAAACAGGACAAATTTTTAATTAGAATAGTGAAATTAAAACCTTTTTTTATTTTAATCGTTAGCAAAATTAAAACTGACAAAATGGTATTGTTGAATTTGTGTTAGCGATCAAAATTGAAAATTCAGCACTTTGAAATTGGTATCATTCATAATTAAATAAATATTGTGAATATTTTCAATATTATTGCCAACGGCCATACCACGCTGGAAACACCAGATCTCGTTAGATCACTGAAGTTAAGCAGTGTTGGGCGCGGTTAGTACTTGGATAGGTGACCGTTCGAGAATACTACTGCGTGCTGTTGGCGTCGTGGGTGTGGTGAGCCCACACTTGTAGTTATTTACTACAAGAAAACTATCCACCTAGAAACACTACCCGAATCGGGTAGTGTCACGCCTACCCTGAAAGGGAAATGGCTTAATGTTATACATACATACACACATACATTGTTTAACTATTGAAGCTTTCAATTGGTAATAGATCAATTTTGAACTATTTGAGTTTAAAATCTGTTAATTGTGAATAATTATTCATTTAAGCCTTGCATTTTTAAATATTTTCCAAATTTAACATTCTCTTTCACTATGAAGGATTTCATTTAAAATTATTTGCCTTGGAATGTTTTTAAGTCAAAAGATTATTTGAGAGTTGACCAAGAAAACGATTCTCTCAGAACGGCAATTAAATCCGAACTGAAGAGAAACAAATATCAAGGTATATGGCTTAATGTCTCTGTTTGTTAAATTTTTTAAGAAGAAAATTAGAAACACAATATTAACAAGTCAATCAGTGCAAAAATTCTATTTTTGAACATAAAGGCTCAGAAACATTGTGAATCCAAAAATCAGTTCTTTTGAAAAAACATATTCAGAAAGTTCAATATATGCAAACAGAATTGCATAGAAAGGCCTCAAAATATGTTTCCAAACAACGTTGTAATCGGCTCGTTAGAGACAAGTATATAACAAGAGGAAAAAAGATGGAGAGGATCGGGAAAAAGACAACCAAGCCATCCTCACTCTCTTTTCCTTTCTCTTTCTCCGTCTTTTTTATACTACTTTTGGGACCAACATGTTTCGCAATCACTTTAGATCTCCTCATCAGGGTATAATTTTATAGGATACTACGAAAAAATATTTCTATCATATGCTTTATACTAGTAATGTATGTATATGTTACAGGCAAAGTCCGATGTGCCGGCACACCGCAGTCTGCCTAGTCCCTCCGCGAATTGACTGAGCGGTTTCAGGCAAAGTTCGAAGCAGCACTTTCACTTCGGACTCTGCCTACACCGAAAAAACGATATTCTAATTTTAATAATTTCCCACTAAGTTTAAGAATATTTGCAACTTAAATAGGCGCCAATAAAATATTCTTAATGTACGATGGAGGCCCTCTTACCTTAAGAATATATATTCTTGTCTAATTTTAAGAATTTCCCACTTAGTATAACACTATACTAACAACATTTTGACACACTTTGATGAAATATTTAAGGGGCCATTCACAAAATACGTGATATATTTTTCACGAACTTTTAACACCCCCCCCCCCCCCTTTGCGTGATGCTTTTTCATTTGTTTTTAACATGGAGAATGATACTTTGATAGACCCCCACCCACCCCTGCACGTATCACGTATTTTGTGAATGACCCCTAATTATTTGTATGTTATACTTACCACTTTTCTTCAAAGCGAAACACTCAATGCCCAAAATTACAACAACAAAAAAACATTTAACTAAACAACCCCAAAAAGAATGAATGAATGAGAAATTTCACGCCGGTATTTAACCTCACTATCTCACTTCTTTGTTGAAATGCGACGTCAATATAATATCCTTACAATTGGTGTTGCATTTCTTCGAGCTTCTCACTTATTACACATTTTGAAGCATGGAGTTTGGCCTCCTTATACTACTTCGTGGGTAAGACAATCGAAAATTGAAACTGATTGAAAAGCACGTGGCACGAAACATTAGAAGAAATGATTGAACAGAGCAAGTCGCATTTTCCTTTGCGCATTTCTCCTTTCTCCCGTTGGTTAGACAATACTCTTGAAGTAAGAATTTCGCTTACTTCATTAAGAATATTACTAAGAATATGCCTGTAAGAATATGACACTCTTAATATAAGAATATCGTTTTTTCGATGTAGTCAAATCGCGAAGTGCCCGACGGGCTCAGGCAAAGTCCGGAGTAAAAATAAAACCTTTGGGGCTTACTTTTCCCGCTGCACAGTGGGCTGGCTCGCGAATTTACAATTCAAAATAGTCTTCAGGTCGCAATTGTGAACGGATTTAAACGTTTTTTTTTAGAAATGATCAGCAGTAAATTTCTAAGAAAGCTTATGGAGTATATTTATAAATTTTTGTTTCAGTATAATTATTTTTTCAACGCAATTTTTTTTCTCTAAAGAAAATAAAAAATAATCTCGATATGTATCATATTTAACGTAGATGTACTTGGAAAACATAAATAATTAATTTTTAATAACTTTATTGTATATATGCAAATAAAGAGTAAAAATTTATATATTCAGTGAATTAGAGAATAAGAAATTTTATGGAAAAATGTCAGACTTAAAATTTAAATAAATATCTGTAAAGGTGCGGTAATTCAGTTCAGTAGAAGACTATTTGTAGGAGTTAAATAAAAAATTCATTTTATGTATTGCAACAAGTATTAATTCTAGTTAGATTAATGAAGATGTTTAAGCGATGTTGTTTGTCTGAGTGTTGTAAATTTATAAAAAAATTAATTTCTCTTCGTAAAAATGGAGCATAACGTTCGTTATATTTCTGTTTTCATTTACAACAACATTAAAAAAATTATTAGATTAGAATTTTAAATTTAGATGACTAAACAATTTAGCGGACATTGATAACATGTAAACAAGATTTTAACTATAAAAGGAAGTGACGAAGGAAGAGAAATAGAAACCTAGTTAGAAAAACTTAAGATGTGAGGATACTTCAAAATTCAACAAAAATTGTCCTGATGAGGAAAACATTAGTTTTCGAAACGTCGGCAGAAAATTTGGAATGAAGGATTAAACAACGAATCTCCTTTCTTTGGTCTGAAGTATGTCATTACCAACCTATATTATATTATTACAAGTATTAATTCATTAATAACAATATTACTAATAATAAAATGAATAATAAAATCATAATAACATCATTAATTTATAATAATTTATTATTACCTTAAGTATATTAAGAATTATTATTGTATTAATGTTGTATTATTATTGTATTATTAGGAGAAGTTGTAGGCTCCGGAAGCTACGATCATGGTTCCTTAAAGACACCAATCCCGAAGCTACTGGAACGTGTATGTCATCCGCTTCTGCTCCTTCTGTCCTAGAAGGTAAGCAAGAGCGGGAAATTTACGCGTGATAACATCGGGCAACACTGTTCCTTGGGGTCAGGTCTCTAGCCGCGGATGCCCTTACGCGGCAGACAAGGCAGTTGGAGATGAAGGTTTCACCTCTGGATACTTTTTTAGAGCTACCAATCTTTGCAGAATGTTAAGAGGAACAGTGTTGACGGACTAGATGGAGTGATCCCAGAAGAACAGCCTTTTGCATCCGGTTAACGATTAAATGAGCCTGACGCTGGCAAGCCGGAATCTTGTTGAGTTGGCTGATAAATGAAGCTTTCATACCTCCAAGACAGCCGAGTATGAGAATTATAAGATGGACATTGTAGCCTTGGTACAGCCTACTCAGCTCGAAAAGAAGTGCTTGATATTTCGCTCGTTTTCCTCCCTCCTTTGCCGTGATATTACCATCGGCTGGTGCCGAGAATTCAATGACGTAAATGATCTTGTTCTTCAGATCTTGGAGGACAATATTAGGCTTCGTACCACTGATACGTTGAGTGGTGGAGAATGAGAAATTCCAGTAGATCTTACACTGATCATTCTCCACAACGGACTCGAGTTCCCCCTGGACGTATGGCAAGACGGGCAATAGATCAACACCATAGAAATGCCTAAGATGGTAATATAACACTTTTAGACCTGCATTGTGTCTCCCTATTAACGCGTAGCGTGCATATTTAGAGCATCCACTGAGAACATGTCCAAGTGTTTCTGGCTCTTGCTTGCACGCTCGGCAGATGGTATCGCTTACAGGTACATTCATTATGCGCTCGCGGTAAACTAAGGTGTCTATAACGCCGTCTTGACAGGCAAGAAGAAATCCCTCAGTCACCGATCTCAATCCAGCAGACTTGAGAAACATGTTGGACAGACCCATCGAGAGCTCTTTTCTACGTATGATGCCGTAGAACTTACCATGCAGGGGTTTGTCAGCATGTTCTCTTAGTAGGAGCATATGTTCTGCTTCCTGTATACGACTTTTGAGCACCAGAAGTGTTAGCGATACTAGGCCATGTGTAGTGTCACTGGAATTAAATGGGAGGTCAAGCTTCTCTGCAGCCCTATCTGCGGCATGGTATAGAAACGCCGCAGCATTGGCGACTTCATGTTGATGTACGAGTCGCCTAAGGGAATTCGTGCTTTTTAGAACTGAGCAGGCTGTAGCCAGAACCGTTCTTCGATGAAAACACTCTAAGCTTAGCAAGCCTCTATCCCTTTTACCGCGAAGGAGATATATTCGAGGTACGGAAGATCTAGGATGAAGACTTCGCTGTATTGTCATCATCTTGCGTGTGCTTCAATCAAGTTGCTTTAACTCATCGACGTTCCATTTTACTGCGCCAAACGTGTAGAGCAGTATAGGAACGGCCAGCATATTGCTCGCCTGGATCTTATTCTTTCCAGATAATTCGGAAACCCAAATTTTTCTCAGAATTTGGCGATACCTTTTTCCAAGGGCCGCTTTTGAGTTATGCACATTTTGGGTTTCCGCTTGCGGTATTCCAAGATATGTATATGTTTCTCCAATACCAAGATGTTGAATGGTATTTCCGCCTATGAGTTGAACATCCTGATCGTCACGGGTTGATGTGGTTTCTAGTCTTCCTTGGTGTAGGTGGACGCAGGCTCACTTGTCCAGTCCGAAGTTCATGCTAATCGCTTGAGAATACCTATCTACCGCCTCTACGAGGATGTTAAGGTCCTTTTTTGAGGAAGCAAATAGTTTAAGGTCGTCCATGTATAAAAGGTGGTTGACCTTATAATCTCTTCTGTTCGGCGGGCCACATAGGTATTCCGAGTATTTGCCTCAGAGCACAATAGATAGAGGCAAGAGGGAGATGCAGAAAAGTATCGGACTTAGAGAGTCTCCTTGAAAGACCCCCCTCTTATATGTGACAAAGCTTGTAGTCACTTGTCTTTTGTGAGATGTTATGACAAATCTTGTCCGCCACAAGAGCATAAACTCTTTTATGCATCTCACTATTTTTGGATGCACCTCCATGCACTCAAGGAGCTTAATAAGTAGCTCATGGTTCGTGTTATCGAATGCCTTACGGTAATCAATTCAAGCCATGGACAGATTGCGTCGATACCTGTTCGAGTCCTGGGTAATACACCTGTCTATTAACAGGTTCTCCCTGCAACCTGCCAGCCCTCTCATGCATCCACGTTGTTCGACTATTACACTCCATACCGGCTCGACAGATGTTAATATCCTCTCTTTGACGATGCCAGTGAATAGCTTGTAGCTGGTGTTTAAACAAGCTATGGGCCTGTAGTTCTTTGGACTTGACAAATCTCCGGTCTTAAGGATCAATATCGTGCGTCCTTCCACTAGCCACTGCGGGACGGGTTGTTCTCCGTTTAAGAAAGTAGTAAATATACGAACTAGATGTTAGTGCGTAGAAGTAAACTTCTTCTACCAAAAGTTGTTGATTTTATCTGGCCCTGGCGCTGAAAAGTTCTTAGTTCTAGCGACAACTTTCTTCACTTCTTCAGCAGTAATTAGTGGACACTCTTCCTCTGGACCTTGTAACCTTTGCCTTTGGCAAAAGTTACGAAAGAGTGATATATCAGAAGCGTCTTCATTTAGTTGATAAGAATTTCCATATACTTTGTAACAAGACGAAATTTTAGGCATCCTTACTTAAATTATTATTTGATTTTTAAAGCGATACCTGTTCTCTCGTCACGTGGCACGGCACTCCAAGGGCATACTTAGGTTAATTTTAAGAATTAGGATTAATTATTAGGGTATTTTGTTTGTTAATCATGACCTTGCCTCATCACTCCTCTCAACGATGGACAACGAGGGATTCCGGAATTCTGTAGGCCTGCGGAAAAACTGGGATTCGCTCGCTGTCTCTATCTAAATTATGAATCGAGATTTGAATTTAAATCTGGTTCCCGCCTTTCCGTTTGCTGTCTCAAATAGTCCCGGGACCTGGCTGGAAACCTTGGATGCCTCCAGAGCCAGGGATGCTTCGGATCCTCTTCCCTGAGCTTTGGGAATGAACTTAGTAGCCTTGGAGCTATACCTGGGTCTGCACCAGTAATCCTTATGAGTGAGGATGCCCTCACATCCCCTAACCGGGCCCTCCGCGCTACGGCACTGGACCGAGATTTCAGCCTACTTCAAGACTCCCGCGATGAGGATGAGAAGCAGGTCTGTTTTGTCCTAGATTTGTTGTCGTGTGTTTTGCCAATGCGGACACTCGCTCCAGAGTGAGGAGAGAGCTTCCTCATTTACCGGAAATGCTTCGGATCTACGCTTTAGATATTTTAATTTAGTTACAGATTATAAATTGAGCCGTCCCTGCATCTTCTACCAGGCAGGCACGACGATATAGAGACGAACGAGCTACATTCAAATCGACCAACTCCACGGCCGCGCCGAGCAAGCAGCCAATCAGCGCCGCGCCATGGAAACTCGCCCAAAGGAGACGAGACGACTCGCTCGACGACCGGCAAGCCGGGTCCTCTTTCGTTCGGCAGCCACGTGCCGAGAGACAGTCGCGACTTTGCTCCTTGAATTTTTCTTTTGCTACCGCGAAGTATCGCTCAATTAAAATTATTATTTAGACTCAGTTAACTCACATTGTTGAGGTAAGGTCCACTTAATTATGGTTGGTACGCTACGAATCCTCGTGGGCACTCATGTTCAGAGGAGTAATTTGAGTTTTAGAGTATCGTTTTTGGAATAATACTTTGAAAATGAGGAACCCCTCGAGTCTCCAAATTCTATGGTATTACTTCTCGTAAATTTTGCTATCGTATTGTGGAAAGATCGGTATTGATTGTCGCCTTAATGTGTTGCTCTTGTTAATCATTTTCAGTTTAGGTTAGATACCCGGTAGTTTTGTCGCTTCACTTGGTTAGCGTTTCTTTTAAATGCCAAGATGGCCTCATTTGTTCATTTAAAAATGTAGTATAAAATAATGCTTTCGGGTGAAGTCTTGACGCAAAATTAATGTTCGCCTTCAGGACGCCATGTTGACCGCATGTTAAAATTGTGAGCTACCGGTGAGCTTCACTTTCTTTTCAGCCTTTTTCTAGCTATGGATAATGTGCCTCACTTTAAGAAATCTCGGTTTATAGGAAATTTTGAGGTTAATTCTTTTACCTAGTATTAAAATGACGTATTTTAGATATTGAGCTTTGGAGTACCGGCCGAACGAACTAGCTTTCTCGTTATTAGCTATCGTTATTTTGTTGTTGTTGTTATTTATCGCGGAATTACAAAAATTATTGTATCTGCCGATAGGTTTGAATAAATGTTAACACAATTTTGTAGTAACTAGTTTCACCTTATTTCCGAGTAAGAGTCGCGTTTGTGCCTAAGGATTTTTCTAAAAATAGATTGAACCACCCCCCTCTACCTACAACTTTAACAAAAAGGCTGAAGCCGGTCGGGGCAAACCCTTTGGCACACGCCCCGTTTATGGAGTCTTTTGAGTTTTGAGTGTCCCGTTGGCGCATGCGCGCCTGGCGCCCAACTCACATACACAAATTTTGATTTTACCGTAGGGAATTTCAGATAATGGGCGTGAGCCGAGTAACGGTGAGTTGTGAAAACAATTTGTTGTTACAAATTGACGCAACAACGTGGGGCTTCGGAAAAATAAATAGAAAACCCCTAGGCCGAATAATCTGTTAAAGGAGAGCAAAAACCGATTTTTCCACAAAAATTTTGAAATAATGTTGATATTGAATTGACTGATTGAATACCCTTGTTGTATTTCATAACCTGTTTTGATATAAACATGCATTAATTTCATGACCTGTATTTATCATCGATTTTCATAACATGTATTGATTTAAATCCGTATGCCATTTGATCACCTATATTTATTATTTACGTGATTACCTGGTCATTCTAACATGTACTATTTTGATTACCGGCATTTGTTGTTGTTCTCATTAATTGTTGAAAAATCGCATTGATCGGAGTCCCGATTGGACTTTATTCACTGTGACATTTGTGTATTTCCGGGCCACGCGAGTGTTCGCCAGTGACGTCAGAGTGATTCGGTTCCGCGAGTGAAAATAAAATACGCGATCCCTCCCTCACAATGTCAGATCCAAAGGATGCATGGATCTACGCGCTCTCGGCCGATAAGCTGATTAGGGAACTCGAGGATAGACCACTGAAGGGTGGATATTCAAAGTCGTATAACCGCCATTTCCAATTTCTTACAGGAGAGCGGAAAAACCCTCGCATTTTGTTAATTATACAATGTAAAATGCAATGTTCGAAAAATTCTCACAATAAAACTATTGCGAATTTTGACTTGCTCTTTTCGCTGAAATGACGGCATCAGCTTAGAGTTTGGAAATAAAAAATAAAAAAAAATTTGAAAAATTGGCGGTTATACGACTTTGAATATCCACCCTTCAACTACCCACCGACGGGACAGTCCCGACGTTGCGCGACCGCTTGTTAAGATTCGTGCATTTCCAGAGAGAGGCTACCGGAAACGACAATCGTGATAACGTGCAGGACAATGACAGTCCTTCTATAGGCCGTGACTACCAAAATGCTAACGTGTCGCGTGAACCAAATAACGACTCGGGAATCGAAGTGGTGACCGTGGAAAATCTGGCAGGCAGTTTCGGTGCATTAGCTTTCGGAGTGTCAAGTGTTGATGCAGCGGGTGCACACTCGTTGCCGCCGCACGAAACGTCCATCCCCACTCCGCGCGAGCACAGTACAGGGACTCACGTCACATACATGGTCCCGACGGGAAGCATCCCTTCGCCGGCCGAGTCGCCAACCAATGCCACGGGCTCGCGCACCACCCCTTCCCACTCCAGCCGTACCGGCACAGTGCCACGCACTGTAAGTTTCCGTGCGTCTCACGCCGAACCCTTGCCGCTACGAGAAAACTACCCTAATTCTCGTTTGTTTTCGCGCGCACTTTCGAGGCCAGACACCTATACTACGCGCTCGCTGCCGAACTCAACGGAATACTATAGTGCGGCCGGACTACTAACCGGTCAAAGTGACAGGTCCGCACCACATAGCCACTATCGCGTACCGGCCGACTATTCCTTCACAGAAAATGATGCTTGGGCTACCGCGTACAATTCTACAGACGCGGAAGTTGAATTTGTGACAGATAAATCCGGCCAACCGAACGACAGCTACCGCGACCTTAGTAGGCCTCACGGGAATTATCCTCACCACAGCACCGCCTTGAGGAATAACATACGACCACGCGGAAGCTTCGAGGAACCACGCGTCCGTCCGCAAGGTAATTACGAGCAATCTAGGCGTGAACCTGGCGGGATAGGTTCACCCCATATCAGGACCGTGTACGAAATACTACGCAAATGGAACCTTCGATTCACAGGCAATCGCAGTGAGGACTTAGAAACCTTTTTAATGCGCATAGATCAATGTCGGAGTTTGTCCCAATCTCGGATAGGAAATTATTATTGTGCATTCCGTTCTTTTTATCGGACATTGCACTACATTGGTTAAACAATTCCTTGGAAGGGTGGGACTCGTGGACGTGTTTCGTGGAATCAGCCAGAATCCGTTTCGGTGACCCTGATTACCAGTTTGAACTGAGACAGGAGATACACAGCCGCACTCAGGGATTAGAGGAACCCGTTGCGGACTATCTGACGTGCATCCGTACCCTGCTGCACCGATTGTGGCCTCCTTACTCGGAACAAGAGCAAATAAACTATGCTAACCGAAATATGCTACCGAAATTACAAATCACTATCCATCGAAGTGAGATAATTAATTCCGATCATTTAGAACAATTAGCTATCCGTGTTGAAAACTCACTCCGAGTCCAAAGAACTTTTAGACCCCCACCTCCACCAGAAAAATCATTGCTATCGAGCCTAGCCTACCGGGAACCAAAGCGGGCCTCTTTTCCTCGTAGAACTAACGCAATAAATTCACTCGAAATTGCCGACGAAGATCCGAATGAAATTCAAGTTGATGAACTGAACTATACAGCCTTCTCTGCTACCGGAAACTCTCCTCGCGCTAAGCTGGTCCCCAATAAGAACAATAATACCAAACAACAAACCGTCACAAAGGGGGCACACCCTAAGCCTAGCAATAACCACGAAAATCAAAGCGCTACTAGTAAAACCAAACAACCAACCGCCGATAAACCAACTAGTCCGTCGAAGGAGGCAACAACCCTACCGATGGGTGCCCCTCCTTGCAGCCAACCTCGAGCGGCTCCCATGGAGCAATTTTGTTGGAACTGCCACCAACCAGGACATCGATTTGGCGATTGTAGGGAACTAAGGGGTACCTTCTGCTACAAATGCGGCAACCCCGGTTTTACTACTTTAAATTGCACTAGGTGTCAGGGAAATGCCAAAGGGAGTCGTTAAACCGGACCATCGCGCCTCCTGGTTGCTCCAATTCAGGTCCTACCATAAAGACTAATAATACGGAAAATTTAGGTTCAGTTTTAATAATTAAAGATCCGGATGAACAACCCGACTCGGGGCCTCTCATTTATTTAACACTAGCCATAAAAGGCAAACCCCTGAGAGTCATGGTTGACTCTGGCTCTAATAGATCCTTCTTAGGCCAACCGGGCATCCAATTAATTGAACAGTTGGCCTTACCAATATTTCGCATTAAATCGGGCCTAGTAAACTCAGCGTTCGGGCAACTCGAGACGGTTAACGAAATGGTGGAACTGCCCATCTCCTTAAATGGAAAAAGGAAATATTTTAAAGCCAGAATACTACCAGCCCTAAATTTACAATGCGCGTTCGGCACCAATTTTTTGCATTACTTCGGAATAATAACCGATTTCATAAATTATCGATGGTGTTTCGCTACCGACCCGGACATCTTTTATGACTTTGAATTGGAGTACCCTCACAAATCAGCTGCGTCCATGTGCTGTGCGTTATTGCCCATGACGGAGGAGCAATCAGAACAATTAACTGCTTTGCTAGATAAACGAATCCCGCCGGTTCCGGATAACTTGCCTTCAACCCCTCTCATCCAACATAGCATCGATGTCGGTAATAGCCCCGCTATTAAACAACGCTACCGCTTAACTTCGCCGAAAATTCACGAGGCTACTTTGCAGGTGGCTAAAGAATATTTTAAAAAACGGTATAGTAGAACCATCCACCAGTGACTGGTCGTCACCAATCGTTATGACCCATAAGCCCAACGGCAGCTATCGATTTTGTATGGACTTTCGAAAATTAAATGCAGTTACTAAAAAGGATGCCTATCCCCTTCCTTATATGAGCGGAATACTGGATAAGCTTAGATGTGCGAGATACATATCCACTCTTGACCTAAGTCAGGCCTACCACCAGGTTCCTCTCGATGCAAGAAGTCGCGAGCTCACAGCTTTCACAGTACCGGGCTTGGGTCTACTACAGTTCACCCGAATGCCCCATGGCTAAACCAACGGCCCCGCTACCTTTCAGCGGCTGCTGGACCGGATAATTACCCCAGATATGGAACCCTTCGTGTTCGCATATCTGGACGATATTATCATAGCTACCGCTACTTTCGAAGAACACCTCGAGTGGTTGGGTCGAGTACTGACCAAACTCAAGATCCGGTCGTATGGGCGGAACGAATGGAACGATTGTCCATACTCCGAGATTGGGTAGTACAAAATCTTGAGACGGCTTACCATCGTCAAGCCCGTTATTACAATATGAGGCGTAGAGAGCCTGTATTTTCCGTGAACGATCTGGTCTTGATTAAAACTCGTACCCTATCCTCTGCTGAGAAGAATTTCTCTTCAAAACTCGCCAAAAATTTCCATGGTCCCTTCTGTCTCACCAAACAATTATCCCCTGTAGTATATAAGGTCTCCGATTTGGAAGATAAATTTGTGAGCAAGATGCATGTTAAAGATTTGAAACAATATCGGGCATAGTTGGGACAGCTCTTCTTTCTTTGACACCAGATCAACTTCTCGACTAATCGCTCCGCTTCCATTCATTCCGCTAACGCCAGACTAAAATCACCATTTTATTATTGATGAGTAATTATTTCAGGACCTCAGTTTTGCTGTTGGAAAATTAATGTAACTTCCGCTATCGCTATCTTAAACATGAGTTCTGCTATCGAAAGTGAATGTAAATTCCGCTGCCGCTATTTGAAACGCTAGATTTTTTTTTGTTTGTACACAAACTCGCTACCGGTACCAAGGTCCTGTTTTGGCAGACGACGTAAACACTGTACTTAATCTCTCTTTAATCTTCTTTTTTTTCTCTTCTTTGCTTTAATGTGTAAATTCTCCTTTTTCTTTACTTAGCCTTTGAATAAACCAAAAACTGAAAATACCGTAAAGTGCCACGCATCTTGACTTACTTTCACGGGTCCTCATTCCATTTCACCCTTGTATTATTTATCCAATTCTCCTACCCGTCAGACTCCCAGCATGTTGTGTAAAATTTTTTTTTGGCATCCAAACCCCCCCACAATTCACTCATTAATTTAGCTCAATCACAGGTTGAATCCTAGTTATAAGAATTAACATAATCACCCCTAAGGTAACGATTGATTTTTTTTTATGCCATACCTTGGAGACTCGTGCCGCGACGATCATACAGCCAGTACTACCGCCTGACCGGTAGATAAGTGGTCCTTACTGAGACATTTCCTTTCTTTTTTTTTTAAAGATTATAAAAATTTGAATGCCATTATTTTGCTGCGGACATTGAGTCCCTACTTGTTTGCAATTTGATTTTGTTTGTTAACTTAATTTGCCTGATGGTAAAAATAATTAAAATTCGAAAATTATGTTTTGTTCTGTTGTTTTACGGCCACGGTTGGCCTTTCCCCACGGAGGGGGTGTTGTAACAAGACGAAATTTTAGGCATCCTTACTTAAATCATTATTTGATTTTTAAAGCGATACCTGTTCTCTCGTCACGTGGCACGGCACTCCAAGGGCATACTTAGGTTAATTTTAAGAATTAGGATTAATTATTAGGGTATTTTGTTTGTTAATCATGACCTTGCCTCATCACTCCTCTCAACGATGGACAACGAGGGATTCCGAAATTCTGTAGGCCTGCGGAAAAACTGGGATTCGCTCGCTGTCTCTATCTAAATTATGAATCGAGATTTGAATTTAAATCTGGTTCCCGCCTTTCCGTTTGCTGTCTCCAATAGTCCCGGGACCTGGCTGGAAACCTTGGATGCCTCCAGAGCCAGGGATGCTTCGGATCCTCTTCCCTGAGCTTTGGGAATGAACTTACTAGCCTTGGAGCTATACCTGGGTCTGCACCAGTAATCCTTATGAGGGAGGATGCCCTCACATCCCCTAACCGGGCCCTCCGCGCTACGGCACTGGACCGAGATTTCAGCCTACTTCAAGACTCCCGCGATGAGGATGAGAAGCAGGTCTGTTTTGTCCTAGATTTGTTGTCGTGTGTTTTGCCAATGCGGACACTCGCTCCAGAGTGAGGAGAGAGCTTCCTCATTTACCGGAAATGCTTCGGATCTACGCTTCAGATATTTTAATTTAGTTACAGATTATAAATTGAGCCGTCCCTGCATCTTCTACCAGGCAGGCACGACGATATAGAGACGAAAGAGCTACATTCAAATCGACCAACTCCACGGCCGCGCCGAGCAAGCAGCCAATCAGCGCCGCGCCATGGAAACTCGCCCAAAGGAGACGAGACGACTCGCTCGACGACCGGCTTTCGTTCGGCAGCCACGTGCCGAGAGACAGTCGCGACTTTGCTCCTTGAATTTTTCTTTTGCTACCGCGAAGTATCGCTCAATTAAAATTATTATTTAGACTCAGTTAACTCACATTGTTGAGGTAAGGTCCACTTAATTATGGTTGGTACGCTACGAATCCTCGTGGGCACTCATGTTCAGAGGAGTAATTTGAGTTTTAGAGTATCGTTTTTGGAATAATACTCTGAACATGAGGAACCCCTCGACTCTCCAAATTCTATGGTATTACTTCTCGTAAATTTTGCTATCGTATTGTGGAAAGATCGGTATTGATTGTCGCCTTAATGTGTTGCTCTTGTTAATCATTTTCAGTTTAGGTTAGATACCCGGTAGTTTTGTCGCTTCACTTGGTTAGCGTTTCTTTTAAATGCCAAGATGGCCTCATTTGTTCATTTAAAAATATAGTATAAAATAATGCTTTCGGGTTAAGTCTTGACGCAAAATTAATGTTCGCCTTCAGGACGCCATGTTAACCGCATGTTAAAATTGTGAGCTACCGGTGAGCTTCACTTTCTTTTCAGCCTTTTTCTAGCTATGGATAATGTGCTTCACTTGAAGAAATCTCGGTTTATAGAAAATTTTGAGGTTAGTACTTTTACCTAGTATTAAAATGACGTATTTTAGATATTGAGCTTTGGAGTACCGGCCGAACGAACTAGCTTTCTCGTTATTAGCTGTCGTTATTTTGTTGTTGTTGTTATTTATCGCGAAATTACAAAAATTATTGTATCTGCCGATAGGTTTGAATGAATGTTAACACAATTTGTAGTAACTAGTTTCACCTTATTTCCGAGTAAGAGTCGCGTTTGTGCCTAAGGATTTTTCTAAAAATAGATTGAACCACCCCCCTCTACCTACAACTTTAACAAAAAGGCTGAAGCCGGTCGGGGCAAACCCTTTGGCACACGCCCCGTTTATGGAGTCTTTTGAGTTTTGAGTGTCCCGTTGGCGCATGCGCGCCTGGCGCCCAACTCACATACACAAATTTTGATTTTACCGTAGGGAATTTCAGATAATGGGCGTGAGCCGAGTAACGGTAAGTTGTGAAAACAATTTGTTGTTACAACTTGCTCTCAGAAGACTTGAATCTCTTCTCGACTAGGCGGATTTTTGACTAGACATGGCGCTTCATTGAACAGACGGAAAGGATTAGTAGAAAAGGTGGAATTTTCCTGAATCCGCTTAACTCGCCGTTCAAGGCGCTGTTTCGCTGTTGAAAGAGATCTTACTTTTTGCGTCCAGTGCTGCTTGATGGTCGACAGTTTACACTTGTTCAGCGTGTGATTTGCTTTCCTCAAGTTTCGAGCAAGTGCCCTAACTTTTGGAGTGAACTTTTTATTTGATGTTATGTAGCTAATCACGCACTGAACATTTGATGCACGCCGTCTCGCCGTTTCAATTTTGAACTGAAGCTTTGCAATACGCTCGCGTGTCTTACTCAGACGTACCGAAGTATCGTTACTTCAATCGTCGCTAAGCAGGGAGACCGCCTTCTCGTAAACTACACAGTTCAGATTCCAGAGATTAACATCTTCGGGGAGCAAATCGCGGAGAGCTGTATTAGCTTCAGCTAATTTGTCCATCCTGAGGAAGACTTTTTGGTGAATAGATCTCCTACTTCTCATGTTGGCATTATCGGCTATCTGCAAAGGTGGTCTTGCTGGAACGGGTGGAATGTTCGCTGGAGGCTGTTGCTCCTCTTCCTGTTGATAAAGAGCTTCATATCCGTTTTTTCGCAAGAAGGATACCTGATCTCTTAAATACTGAGGCGTTTTATGCGCATATTCCGGGTGCATACTGACCGAACGGTCATGTAACCTCTTCATGAATCCTCTCCGCGCCGGTGAGCTTCTTTGCCAACAGGTAAAAAGGTCCCTCCTGAGTTGTTCCGACCATTTAAATCGATGTTCTCGCATTTGTCCGGGGTCATTGCCTGGTCGTCGCCTCGGTTCGTTCCTATTGCCACTCCCAACTGAACCATGGCCTCCATCCGAGAGAGGCCTATTGTGGGTGGCACTGCGCGATACTTGTGTCGTAACCGCATAATTCGTTGCATTGGGGAGTTAGCCCAAAGCAACGTGGCTGACTGCAAGAGCCGGAGCTCTCGGGCGATAGGGTCGCCACATCTTTTTATTACATTACATCACATTATTATCATGAAAAGTTGTAGGCTCCGGAAGCTTCGATCATGATTCCTTGAAGAAAACAATCCCAAGGCTACTGGAACGTGTACGTCATCCGCTTCTGCTCCTTCTGTCCTAGAAGGTAAGCAAGAGCGGGAAATTTACGCGTGATAACATGGGGCAACACTGTTCCTTGGAGTCAGGTCTCTAGCCGCGGATGACCTTACGCGGCAGACGAGATAGTTGGAGATAAAGGTTTCACCTCTGGATACTTTTTTAGAGCTACCAATCTTTGTAGAATTTAAGAGGAACAGTGTTGACGGACCAGATGGAGTGATCCCAGGAGAACAGCCTTTTCCATCCGGTTCGCGATGAAATGAGCCTGACGCTGGCAAGCCGGTATCTTGTTGAGTTGGCTAATAAATGGAGCTTTCATATCTCCAAGACAGCCGATTATGAGAATTATAAGATGGACTTTGTAGCCTCGGTACAGCCTACTCAGCTCGAAAAGAAGTGCTTGATATTTTGCCCGTTTTTCTCCCTCCTTTGCCGTGATATTACCATCGACTGGTGCAAAGAATTCAATGACGTAAATGATCTTGTTCTTCAGATCTTGGAGGACAATGTCAGGCTTCGTAGTACCGATACGTTGAGTGATGGGGAATGAGAAATTCCAGTAGATCTTACACTGATCATTCTCCACAACTGACTCGAGTTTCCCCTGGGCGTAGGGCAAGACGGGCAATAGATCAACACCATAGAAATGCCTAAGATGGTAATATAACACTTTTAGACCTGCATTGTGTCTCCCTATTAACGCGTAGCGTGCATATTTAGAGCATCCACTGAGAACATGTCCAAGTGTTTCTGGCTCTTGCTTGCACGCTCGGCAGATGGTATCGCTTACAGGTACATTCATTATGCGCTCGCGCTAAACTAAGGTGTCTATAACGCCGTCTTGACAGGCAAGAAGAAATCCCTCAGTCACCGATCTCAATCCAGCAGACTTGAGAAACATGTTGGACAGACCCATCGAGAGCTCTTTTCTACGTATGATGCCGTAGAACTTAACATGGAGGGGTTTCTCAGCATGTTCTCTTAGTAGGAGCGTATGTTCCGCTACCTGTATACGACTTTTGAGCACCAGAGGTGTTAGTGATGCTAGGCCATGTGTAATGTCGCTGGAATTAAATGGGAGATCAAGCTGCTCTGCGGCCCTATCTGCTGCATGGTATAGAAACACCGCAGCATTGGCGACTTCATGTTGATGTACGAGTCGCATGAGTGAATCCGTGCTTTTTAGAACTGAGCAGGCTGTGGCCAGAACCGTTCTTCGAAGGAGACACTCTAAGCTTAGCAATACTCTACCCTCTATCGCGAAGGAAATATATTCGAGGTACGGATGATCCAGGATGAAGACTTCGTTGTATTGTCATCATCTTGCGTGTGCTTCGATCAAGTTGTTTTAACTCATCAACGTTCCATTTTACTGTACCAAACGTGTAGAGCAGTATAGGAACGGCCAGCATATTGGTCGCCTGGATCTTATTCTTTCCAGATAATTCGGAAGCCCAAATTTTTCTGAGAATTTGGCGATACCTTTTTCCAAGGACCGTTTTCAAGTTATGCACATGTTGGGTTTCCGCTTGCGGTATTCCAAGATATGTATATGTTTCTCCAATACCAAGATGTTGAATGGTATTTCCGGCTATGAGTTGAAAATCCTGATCGTCACTGGATGATGTAGTTTCTAGTCTTTTTACCATTCTCTTCTGTTCGGCGGGCCACATAGGTATCCAGTGCTTTTGCTTCGGAGCACAATAGATAGAGGCAAGAGGGAGATGCAGAAAAGTATCGGACTTAAAGAGTCTCCTTGAAAGACCCCCCTCTTATAAGTGACAAAGCTTGTAGTCACTTGCCTTTTGTCAGATGTTATGACAAATCTTGTCCGCCACAAGAGCATAAGCTCTTCTATGCATCTCACTATTCTTGGATGCACCTCCATGCACTCAAGCAGCTTAATAAGTAGCTCATGGTTCGTGTTATCGAATGCCTTACGGTAATCAATTCAAGCCATGGAGAGATTGCGTCGATACCTGATCGAGTCCTGGGTAATACACCTGTCTATTAACAGGTTCTCCCTGCAACCTGCCAGCCCTCTCTTGCATCCACGTTGGTCGACTATTACACTCCATACCGGCTCGAATAGCTTGTAGCTGGTGTTCAAACAAGCTATGGGCCTGTAGTTCTTTGGACTTGACAAATCTCCGGCCTTAGGGATCAATACCGTGCGTCCTTCCACTAGCCACTGCGGGACGGGTTGTTCTCCGTTTAAGAAAGTAGTAAATATACGAGCTAGATGTTGGTGCGTAGAAGTAAACTTCCTCCACCAAAAGTTGCTGATTTATCTGGCCCTGGCGCCAAAAAGTTCTTAGTTCTAGCGATAACCTTCTTCACTTCTTCAGCAGTAATTAGTGGACACTCTTCCTCTGGACCTTGTAACCTTTGCCTTTGGCAAAAGTTACGAAAGAGTGATATATCAGAAGCGTCTTCATTTAGCTGATAAGTATCTCCATATACTTGCTCCCAGAAGACTTGAATCTCTTCTCGACTAGGCGGATTTTTAACTAAACATGACGCTTTATTGAACAGACGGGAAGGATTAGTAGAAAAGGTGAAATTTTCCTGAATGCACTTAACTCGCCGTTCAAGGCGCTGTTTCGCTGTTGAAAGAGATCTTACTTTTTGCGTCCAGTGCTGCTTGACGGTCGACAGTTTACACTTGTTCAGCGTGTGATTTGCTTTCCTCAAGTTTCGAGCAAGTGCCCTAACTTTTGGAGTGAACTTTTGATTTGATGTTATGTAGCTAATCACGCACTGAACATTTGATGCATGCCGTCTCGCCGTTTCAATTTTGAACTGAAGCTTTGCAATACGCTCGCGTGTCTTACTCAGACGTACCGAAGTATCGTTACTTCTATCGTCGCTAAGCAGGGGGACCGCCTTCTCGTAAACTACACAGTTCAGATTCCAGAGATTAACATCTTCGGGGAGCAAATCGCGGAGAGCAGTATTAGCTTCAGCTAATTTGTCCATCCTGAGGAAGACTTTTTGGTGGATAGATCTCCTACTTCTCATGTTGGCATTATCGGCTACCTGCAAAGGTGGTCTTGCTGGAACGGGTGGAATGTTCGCTGGAGGATGTTGCTCCTCTTCCTGTTGATAAAGAGCTTCATATCCTTTTTTTCGCAAGAAGGATACCTGATCTCTTAAATACTGAGGCGTTTTATGAGCATATTCCGGGTACATATTGCCCCAACAGTCATGTAACCTCTTCATGAATCCTCTCCGCGCCGGTGAGCTTCTTTGCCAACAGGTAAGAAGGTCCCTCCTGAGCTGGTCCGACCATTTAAATCGATGTTCTCACGTTTGTCCGGGGTCATTGCCTGGTCATCGCCTTGGTTGTTATTATTATTATTAATAATCTAATTATTACAAATGATAGACTGGTGACTTGTATGGAATATATAGATAGATAAGCGTTTATTTTTCAGCCTGCTGGCCTTAAAAAATTGACTTGCTTACACTTCCATTTTTTACAGAATTTTCCTAAAATTAACCCTTAAAAACTAACATCCATCCATACCTTATCTCTGAGACCGCACGCTCTTATCGCCTTGCCTTCCTCGCTTCGCCTCGCCTCGCTCGCATGTCTCTACATTCTCGCATTGCCTCGCATTGCCAACTTCTGCTTTCGCAGCTAATACCTACTACTTATGTACTAATTATTTCAATCTTTTCTTCTCCATTCCTCTTGTTCCTTCGTTCTCTTCTTCACCATCTTACCCAACACTCCCTTCACCCATGCTACTGCCCTTTTTCCCCCCTTTTCATGCATCTATACGTCCATGCTTATCCCACTCCTTTCCACCTCTACGCACTCCTCCAACCAGTGCTCCACTCTTGCATCACCCTTCCTCACAGTTCACACATCCTCTTCTCCCGAGAGAGTCGGAACCTATTAAAACCCTCCATGCAGCCACACCTCGTCCTCGCTATAAGCTCCTAACTTCCTTTCTTTCCTTTCTCACATAAATATTGCGCTCTTGCCCTTGGCATAATCCACACATAGTTCCCTAAACCTTGACTCTCTTATTCTCTCTTCCCCTTCTGTCTTCTCTCTCTCCATGCCGTTTTTCTTAACCAACTCACATACATTCCTCCCTTCCTGGTGCATCCTTCTCACTTCATCCATCTGCAGTCCATTCGTTCTAAAGTACCTTTCCCTCTCAACCTCCATGTTCCCACCCCCTCTCCTGTTCTCCTTCTCCCACCAACACTCCCTAACCAGCCTACTTCCTCTCTCTTCCAAAAATTTCTCCTCATATTTACACACCCGACTCACCGCTAAATTCCCTACACTCGCTCTGCCCGTCTCCCTCCTGACAATATAATTAAGAGTATTCCTTGCCAACGCCAGGGTCCACTTTACTAACCTCTCCTGCGTTCTATTTACCTCTTCACTTTCCTTCAACCCTCACACCTCTAATCCATATAATAGCACACTCATCACTAGTGAGCCAAACCATTTCATTCTCCTTCCAAAATCATCTGCGAATAACTTCTTTCCTAACCCCCACATCTGCCTCATTACCACATTCGCCCTCCTCACTCTCTCTTTTATGTGACCATCCACTTCCCCATTCCTCCGAAACAGGAAGCCCTGGTACACGAACTCTTTCACCTCCTTCCCCTCCTTTCCCCCCCCCCACTTCCACTCCTCTATCTTATCCCTTCCCCCTCCTTTTCTGAACAACATAACCTTGGACTTTTCCACAATCAGCTCTAACCCCTTCTTATCCAGGTATCTTCTTAACCTCTTCATTATCTCCTTTAAGGCCTCCTCGCTACTTGCCAGCAACACTACGTTATCTGCATACGCTAGTGACCAAATTCTAACCTCTCCTATCCTGACTCCTCCTACTACCCCGGCCTCCAGCTTACTTTCCATGTCCGCAATTAAAATCGAAAAAAGCGTTGGGCTAAGTGCACACCCTTGCCTTAAACCCCTATCCATCCAGTATCCCTCCGAAATCGCCTCCCTTCCTCTTACCTTGTCTTTGGTCTCTTCATATACCTCCCTTGCCCTCTGGATCAGGCCTCTCTCCACTTCCCTATCCCCAATCGCCTCCCACAACCTCCCCATATCCACTGAGGGAAACGCGCCTTTGAGAACCACAAAAAACGCGTACACTCTCGTCCCCTTCTTCGCTAATTTTCTATCCACCACGTGCTGCAGAACGTAAATATTATCGATAGTACTCCTACCCGCTCTAAAGCCCGCCTGCGTCTCCAGCAGCGTTGCCATTGCTACTGATTTATCGGGAGATCTACTGACTTTTGAGGCTGGCTACTGATATACTGATTTTCCTTGAAATCTCCTGATTTATTGTTCAGTACTGTGGCGATGTTCAGATTCTACAATAAGGCCTTTTCATACCTCTGCTTGTCGGCAGTGCCAGGCAGCCATCCTGCAGAATATCCATAAGAGTGAAAGAGACGGACCATTCTGATCGTTCGCTATCTCTTTCACTCTTGCCGACTTTTTCAGGCTGCCTGCCCCTGATGGCAAGCGAGTTATGAAACGGCCTTTAAAGTCACTTGTGGCTTGTAAGGGCGCTTTCACACGATTGCAGATCAGCAGAATGCATGCAGAAAGTCCACAAGAGTAAAAGAGATGGAGAACAGCCTGTCTCTTTCACTCTTATGAACCTTCTGCATGCAATCTGCTGATCTGCAATCGTGTGAAAGCGCCCTAAGCAAGCATGTTAAATTCTGATTAGGGTTGATGTCCTTGCACTTTATACATGCGTTTTAAGGTTATGGATAAGGCCGTAGACCGCAATCCGTGTGTTGATGCACCTCATCCCTGGTTGATGTCCGAGAGGTACATATTGAAACTGTTTCGGTAAGTTTAATTTACAATTTTAAGATTATTACTGGCTAATTGTAACTTCAATAAACGAATTGGAGTTTTTTTGTCTTAAGAGTTATTGTATAAAAATAATTTAATGAGTACTTTGTTGTGTGACAAATATATTGCCAATTTTAATTGGCAAGCAGAAGCCCATCTATCAATTGTTTCGAAGGCGGCTAGTAATCTAGTGATTTTTTCGGCAAAATGAGTTTTAGGGAAAATGAAATTTCGGACAAGTGAATACTGAATACCTACCCATTGCTACGCGGGTAACTTGCACTACTGCGCATGCAATGAATGAGGCGCTTCATTGGCTGCTGTTCGCGCGCTTATTTGAAATGTTAAAAAATACAATTTTTTAAATTTATTATTAATAATTAGGAATAATTATATTTTAACATGTTCAAGTGGTATGTGGATCGTTTCTAATATATTCTGAGCATTGGGTTGAAGAATTAAATGAATATTCCGGAAATAAAAAATATCAAGTCATTCAATGTAATCTTTTTTTTATTTCTTAAAACTTTATGCTCAGAATATATTGAGAACCATTCCCGTACCACTTGAACATGTTACAAAAATCAATTTTGATTATTAATAATAAATATAAAAAATTGTATTCTTCCACATTTCAAATAAGCGCGCGAACGGCAGCCAACGAAGCGCCCCATAAATCGCCTGCGCAGTAGTGCAATGTGCCCGCGTTGGAGCTTATGAATCTCCTGATTTTTTGTCAAGTCTTCTGATAAAAAGCTCCTGACCTTTTTTCTCGACCGACGGCAACGCTGGTCTCCAGCAATATTCCTTTTCCCTCGACATCCTTCCGCAGTCTCTCTGCCACCACCATCGCGTATACTTTATACGCCGTATTCATTAGCGTAATCCCTCTATAATTTTCCCGGCGGTAATTTCAATTCTCAAATTGATACACTCAAAATTGAACAATTTTTAATTCAAAGTATAAAAATTTTTTTCAAAATCGACGACAGCAACTGCATGCAAACAAAAAACTTATTCAACAAAGATTCCCGGTCATCTCCCAGTTTAAAAACATTTTTCCGGGTGACTTGAATTTTCAAATGCAAACCTTAAAAAATAAGAAATTTATAATTTTAGATTTTTGAGAACAATTTTTTTTCTATTCAACAAATATAATGCTAAAGAATTTTGAAACGTTTACAATTTTTTAATACAATCAAGGATTCAAAATTGAATGATTCAAAATCAGTTCAAATTTGTACAATTTTAAATTGAATGCCTGTAGAGTAGATCAATTGTGATGTTGAAATCTTCAAACAAGATATAGTATTTTAAGATAAATAATTCTAAATTGAACAAAACTGTCTTTGAACAATTTTTATTTCGAGCTTCGCTCGCAAGTTTGAGCGCGCCTAGAGCGCGCGACTGTTGGATCTCGCGCTTCGCGCTCGATCATATAGTTATCTCGCGCTTCGCGCTCGATTATATATTCACCTCGCGCTACGCGCTTGGACGTATTTACATCACGCTTTGCGCTCGGTTTCACTAGATTTTTGAACTTTGTGTTCGACTTTGATGGAAAGAAACAGTTTATTTGCAAATATTTTAAAATTATCAAAACCTCTACATATGAAGTGATTGTTAAATTTGCTTTTATTTTAGAATGAAATGCAACTTTATTTACTCAAGGTTCTATCGACCTTAAGGAACACATTCTCATCCAGACACTCGCGCTTCGCACTCGATATGTGATTTGGAAATCATTTGAACCTTGCGTTCCACGCTCGGTTCTGTGCACCGTATGATAGAAATGAAAAAGTCACGAATAAAAAAAAACTACGCATCCTATCAGAACATGATTTATAACAAATTTGTACCTCTTCTTTGGATGAACAACTTTGTCTCTGTCATTCTTCTCGTAGCTTGTGTTATTCGTCTAAAAATTTAATTTTACTATTTCCAATGCTGTCTTTTACGAATAAAACAAAAGCTACGCATCCTATCAGAACATGATTTAGAACAAATTTGTATCTCTTCTTTGGATGAACAACTTTGTCTCTGTCATTCTTCTCGTAGCTTGTGTTATTCGTCTAAAAATTTAATTTTACTATTTCCAATGTTGTGTTTTACGAATAAAACAAAAACCACGCATCATATCAAAAAGTGCATAATTTTGTTCCATTCATCTTTGGTCGTATCTTGCATAGTTTGACATCAAAATGAAATTATTGATTTTTCATTATTTTTTTGTGTGATCAAAATTTGGATTTTTGATTTTTCGAAAAATTCAAAAAGTTGTTAAGAAAATATTGTAGGGTGTTCGAAAAGAAACATTTTTCTCCTCTTGACTTTTTTTCATATCGTGCGTTTTTCGGCATAAAATGTTCATTTACGTTTGTATTTTGTAATTTTGAAAATGCTAGAACTCCGGTAATTTTCTTTTTATCCGAAAAAGTCAAGAGGATAAATTGTTCGAGGTTTGGAGTACTATGAATAGCCGTACATAGAATTTTTGAATTTTGAAAAAAAATAGTCTCAAACATTTTCAAAATGCTCCAACTTTTTGAATTTTGATCAAAATCAGCTGGTTAACAAACTTGTTCTTTCTTTTTAGGCCCTAAAAAAGTGCGCCAAAGCACAACCTAATCTGATTATTTTTTCGAAAGTTATCGTGCTTACAGACAGACAGACAGACAGACTACAGGCTACAGACTACAGACTACAGACAGACAGACACCTTGGTCGAAACCTTTTTTCTAGCTCAGGGGGTCTCAAAACGTGGAAATTTGATGAAAACCGACCAAGTCAAATTTTACATAAAACCAATACCTTCTCATTAGAATGAGAATGTAAAAATCATTCAAATTTAAAACTTTCAAAATTGAACAATTGTATGTTAAAGTTAATGAAAATTTGACAAATTCAAAAAGAAAAAACTGTGAAACTATGAGGATTTGAAATTATAAATTGTTGCATTTGTCAACGTTCAATCTAGAATTAAATTAAATTTGGAACGATTTCAAATAGATTATTTAAATATGAAGGCGATTAATTTAAAAGCATACAATATTATTTCTATTATATTTTAAACGTTGAAGTGAGAGGCTTTGATTTTTTCATTGTACAAGTAACTTTTTTTCTCAATTCAGCCTAACAATTTTGAATTTTCAAATCTCAAATTTATCCCAGTTTCAACTAATTAGGTATTTTCACTTCATAGTCAGCTAACTTCACTCCGTTAACTGCTGAGGGGAAAACAATGGATCAAATGCATGGGAATCGCTCCATTTTTGCCCTATTTTGTTAATATCTTCGTAAAAACTAATTTTTTCTATAGAAGTGCATTTAAAAAATAGTTTTTATTTTTTAAGAACTATTCAATTGAATAAAAAAATGAAATTCTTAGCGTCTTGAATTAAAAGATATGCTTCATTTGTAAATTATATAATTTTCAGCGTTTAAACTCACACTTATTCAATTTACTGAAGCTATTTTCATTTCAACATGTAAAATTTTCCAATTTTTAATATAACATTATTTGACCTTGATCGGTCTGAAACAAAATTACTGTATGTGGCGCAGGTTTGGGGCTCGTTTCATTTGGAAAAGTTGAAAAAGGTACAGTTTTACAAGAGTCTATTCCATTCGACGAGGGGCACGCCAGACTTTGCGATCAGACTTGAATTCGGCTTGTCTCGTGTAGCGATTTTAGTCTTAAAAATGACGTTGAATTGGCTTGTAAAATTATTGTAAATCAACGACGGTAAAATTCCAAAACTTTGCGCCGACTTTTCCTAATATACATATAACTATTTACTAACTGGATAGCTCAATTAGATTCTGTACCGTCTTACTTGCTATAGAATTTTTGAACTCTGATAAGCAATAATCTATATGCATACAAATATTTGGAGTTGAAGCAGGATCTGACCCCGTGGAGGATAAAGAAGGTCACCATTCACCCGGTCGTGAGCTTCTCCACTATGAACGTTCATGCGAGGTACGTACAAATCTGGGAAGACCTGAAAGCTCGAAATTCGCTACATATAATTCAGAAGGCAGTATTGCTGAACACGTGCCGCATCGTCCGGAGTTTTCTTAGCGTGAACAATGATAGCAGCTAAAATCACCCTTTATGGCCATCCCGCATACAAAGCAGATGACTGTGATAATCACATTTGTAATTGTTGAGTTTCAATTTTCGACCTTTTTCTATATGCGCATGTATGTGTGCGTAGCATGGTTCTTGTTTATACTTGGTGGATTTTTTTTCTTCGAATTTCTCTACTCTAACCCCCAGCTTTGTTCGAATCCCCCGAAAAAAAATCTCCCAATTTGAGCAAAATCTGTTAATATTTAAGGGTGCCCCAAAGACCATGAAGTTTCCCATTGATTTAAGATGGGAAAAAGTCCGCTTTTTGTAAATCTTATATTTAAACGCGATTATATGTTACAAATGATTCCATGTTTCAGTATATTATTAACAATTTGTCAGAGATTAAGAATCAGTAATAATGGCTTTTTAAAAGTTAAAATCATTAATCGGTAATTTAGGAGTACCCAGTCATTTTCTAACTAATATTTAATTGCTTAAACAAATTCAATTGGTATAAACATTTAAGAGTATTCTTAAAAAGCAAAGTAGTACATACAAATATTTCAATCTTTTGAAAAATAATAAAAATGAAATATGTGAACAAAAAATTGTTCAAACAATTTAAATTTGTGTGAACATCTACGATTATTCATAATAAACAAATTAGTACTCAAAAATATGAAAATTTGTCGAAACTTTAGTGAGATTAAAGGTTTCTCCTGCTTTTTTGGGGGTAAAATATATACTTGAACAAATACGTATTCTTTAAATAATTGTGAAATTATTCAAACAAATTATTTTATTGTTATCATTGATTAAATAACTCATGTCTAGAAAATACGTATATTTTGCGAGTTAACAGAAAAAAAACAAATATTTTAACAAATTCAAATTGTTTAAGCAATTAAATATTAGTTAGAAAATGACTGGGTACTCCTAAATTACCGATTAATGATTTTAACTTTTAAAAAGCGTCAATAAACCGCAATATTACGTACAATTCAAACTTGTTACTCATGGGGTTTTCTTTGGGGACCCATAAGAGCGGCTTAAAATTATTCAACCTAAAAGTTTATGATTGATTCTTATTCTCTGACGAATTTTGAACAATATACTGAAACACGGAATTATTTGTGACATAATATCGCGTTTAAATATAAGATTTACATAAAGCGGACTTTTTCCCATGTTAAATCAATGGGAAACTTCACGGTCTTTGCGGCACCCCTAAATATTAACGGATTTTGCTCAAATTTGGAGATTTTTTTTGGCATTCGAACAAAACTGGGGGATGAGAGCAGAGAAATTCGAAAAGTGAAAAATAAGGGCCACCCTAATGTGTGCGTGTGTGAAGTTGTGTTTGTCCCTCGTTGTTCAATGCAAATTAAATCAATACTTCAAATTGTTGGCATCAGTCATTGGAATTGGAACTAACGAATGTAAGAAAGATGGATTCCTATGAATGGTCTCTGCAGTATGAATGTTAGAACCCTATAGGACTCTCCAGGAAATACGTTTGGATCCCTATAAACGGGCTCTCCAGTATGATTGTTGGATCTTTGTGAACGGGCTTTCCAGCATGAATGTTGGGTCCCTATAAACGGCTTTCCAGGTTGAATGTTGGATCCTTATAGGGCTCTCCAGTATGATTGACGCATCCCTATAGATGTTCTCTCCAGTGTGAATGGTGGCGAATTATGATGAATACGTAAACAGAATATATAGTTCAGGTCATGAGTACCTATGGGTGGACGGTGGGCCAATAGAAAACCATCGCCCGGGAGCTCCGGCTATTGCAGTCAGCCACGTTGCTTTGGGCTAACTCCCGAATGCAACGAATTATGCGGTTACGACACAAGTATCGCGCAGTGCCACCCACAATAGGCCTCTCTCGGATGGAGGCCATGGTTCAGTTGGGAGTGGCAATAGGAACGAACCGAGGCGACGACCAGGCAATGACCCCGGACAAACATCGCCTTGAACGGCGAGTAGAGTGGATTCAGGAAACTTCCACCTTTTCTACTCATCCTTACCGTCTGTTCAATAAAGCGTAACTTTCGCCAAAGGCAAAGGTTACAGGGTCCAGAGGAAGAGTGTCCAATAATTACTGCTGAAGAAGTGAAGAAAGCTATTGCTAGAACTAAGAACTTTTCAGCGCCAGGGCCAGAGAAAATCAACAACTTTCGGTGGAAGAAGTTCACCTCTACGCACAAACATCTAGCTCGTATATTATCTACTTTCTTAAACCGAGAACAACCTTTCACGCAGCGGCTAGTGGAAGGACGCACGGTATTGATCCCTAAGACCGGAGATTTGTCAAGTCCAAATAACTACAGGCCCATAGCTTGTTTAAACCCCACCTACAAGCTATTCACTGGCATCCTCAAAGAGAGGATATTAACATCCATCAAGCCGGTTTGGAGTGCAATAGTTGAACAACGTGGATGCAAGAGAGGGCTGGCAGGTTGCAGGCAGAACCTGTTAATAGACAGGTGAATTATCCAGGACTCGATCAGGTATCGACACAATCTGCCCATGGCTTGGATTGACTACCGTGAGGCATTCGATAACACGAACCATGAGCTAATGATTAAGCTCCTTGAGTGCCTGAAGGTGCATCAAAAAATAGCAAGATGCATAAAAGAGCTTATGCTCTCGTGGCGGACAAGATTTGTCATATAATAAAAAATTTAAAATTCAAAGATTTTTCGGGTTTTAATCGTGTACGAAACTATGAATGTTGCCGACGTTTCGTGAACATTGCAGTTCACTTCTTCACTTCTTCAATTGATTGGCCAATCATGTTCGACCAGTCCCCACCATGAGGCACTTTGGCCAATCACAGGCATCGTAGAGAATACATATGTAAGAACCACGTAACCTGAAACTTCAGTTTCAAGTCAGAAAGACAGAAGACAGAAGAAGTGAACTGCAATGTTCACGAAACGTCGGCACCATTTATAGTTTCGTACACGATTGAAACCCGAAAAATCTTTAAATTTTTTAATTTAAATTTATTATAAGACTCTCTAAGTCCGATACTTTTCTGCATCTCCCTTTTGCCTCTATCTATTGTGGTCCGAGGCAAAAGCTCTGGATACCTATGTGGCCCGCCAAATAGAAGATAATAGAAGGTGAACCACCTTCTATACATGGACGACCTTAAACTTTTTGCTTCCCCGAAAGAGGACCTTAACATCCTTGTGGAGGCGGTAAATAGGTACTCTAAAGCTATTGGCATGAGCTTCGGACTGGACAAGTGAGCCTGCGTCCACCTACACCAAGGAAGACTAGAAACTGTATCAACGCGTGACGATCAGGATGTTCAACTCATAGGCGGAAATACCATTCAACATCTTGGTATTGGAGAAACATATACATATCTTGGAATACCGCAAGCGGAAACCCACAATGTGCATATGTTGAAACGATCCTTGGAAAAAGGTATCGCCAAATTCTCAGACAAATTTGGGCTTCCGAATTATCTGGAAAGAATAAGATCCAGGCGACCAATATGTTGGCCATTCCTATACTGCTCTACACATTTGGTGCAGTCCATCTTGTAGCTCTCATAATTGGCTGTCTTTGGGGTATGAAAGCTTCATTTATTAGCCATCTCAAAAAGATTCCGGCTTGCCAGCGTCAGGCTCATTCCCTCGCGAACCGGATGCAAAAGGCTGTTCTTCTGGGATCACTTCATCTGTTCCGTCAACACTATTTGTCATAACATTCTACAAAATTGCAAGCTCTAAAAATGTATCCAGAGGTGAAACCTTCGTCTCCAACTGTCCCGTCTGCCGCGTAATGTCATCCGCAGCTAGAAACCTGAATACAAGGAACAGTGTTGCCCGATGTTATCTAGCGTAAATTTTCCGCTTTCGCTTACATTCTAGGACAGAAGGAGCAGAAACGGATTACGTAATGTTCCAGTTGCTTCGGGATTGGTTGCTTTAAGGAACCATGATCGTAGCTTCCGGAGCCTACAGCTTGTCTCATAATAATAATAATAATAATAATAATAATAATAATAAAAGAGAGCCTCGGTGGCTCAGTTGGTAAGACGCTTGTACTTCACCTTAGAGGTCCGGGGTTAAATCCCGTAGCCAGTACCTCTTGAAATTTTTCTGTGTACCTTCCCCGAGGTTCTGATGGTTCGGATCCCACCTTAAGCTGTAGGTCCCCCCATCATTCACTGGACTGCAACCCAGTCCGTGAATGATGGGGTAAAAACCAGGCTTTGCCCAATATGTCAGGGCACACGCTCTTATCAGATCGGACGAAAGTTGGAGGACATCAGGACTAATCTACACATCTCAGAAGACCGAGCAATGGAGAGTAAACAACAGGTTGATTTGTCGTTGAGAAACGATGGCAATGCACATCAGTTACGGGAAGCCGCATCACACGATCAAACAGCGGCAATTGATGTCCTCCCTCAACCTCTTGATGATCCAGCACCACCACATCCCTCAGAGGTAGATGGCATAATTCAACCAGAGGCAGAAGCAGAGGTTCAGCACCCAAGTAGGCGATTAAAATGGACATACCATATGAACAGAGATGTGTTGCGACTTCATTTTTTTGCAGAGAAAAGAGAGCAAAGCGTGAAGAGAGAACACCATCGAGTCTTTTTACTGAAGTGCCCAGAGCTATCTACAAAAATAAATTAGCAGAATCTAGCAATGGCATACATTGACTACAAGCAAGCGTTTCCATCCGTACTACATGCCTATTTGCTTGAAGTCTTGAAAACATACAAAATCTGCCCACGCATCATCGACTTTCTAGGTCGTGCGAAGATGCCTTGGGGTACAAGAATCAAGTATTTCGATCATGGGTAACCAAAGATCACTAGAATTATACGCATTACTACGGGTATCTTTCAAGGAGACTCATTTAGTGCACTGTGGTTCTGTTTAGCGTTGAACCCATTGAGCAAAACTCTAAATATCATGTCTCACGGGTTCCAAATACATGATAACAAGGATGGTCATCAAATGACCTATCTGCAATATCTTGATGACCTATAGCTATACACTAGTTCGGAACAGAAACATCAGCATGTAATCGATCTCACAAAGCAGTTTTTCAATCAAAACCACATGGAGTTCGGACTAGATAAATGCAGAACAGTGCATTTAACCAGAGCAGAATTAGTGGCGGCAGAGCTAGAGAACGATTTCGAGAATGACGTCGAGGCAATGGCTGAGGGCGAGTCATATGAATACTTGGATATTCTTGAATCTAAGGTAATTAACACCTATTCCATCAGTGTTCTAACGTACTACTTTGGGCTCATGAAATGGTCTAATACCGACTTTGCAAGAGTAAGCAGAACCGTCTACGTAGAAATGACAAAGCACTGAATGCACCACAGTGATTCGGTGATTGAAAGGGTAGTTCTACCACAATATAAAGGGGGCAGTTACCATAGAGGAATCAGAAACGCAATGGAGACAGAAAGCCAGCTGCGGCGAGCACCCTAAAACGTTAGATCAACATGAAGCAGATAGTAAGGCATCCAATATTTGGCTGAAAAAGAGCGTCCTGTTTCCAGAAACGGAAGGATTTGTCATTTAATTCACGACAGGGTTTTCAGCAGCAGAAATGATCACAAACACGTGTTACATCAGGACATGGTTTACCGGTGCCGATTATGTAGAGATACCAACGAATCCATCGAGCACATTATTGATGGTTGTCTCGTACTAGCTCAAAGAGAATATACGTACAGAATTTTAATAGAATGGATGCCTTTTTATAGATACATTCCAAAGCGCGTTTTAGAAAACGAAGATTACACTTTATATTGGGATGTTACTATCCGTACGGATCATTGCATCCGAGCCAATGGACCTGACATCGTGATGCGAGAAAAAAAGGTGGAAGAATCTACATCATCGATATTTCATGTCCACTTAATCGAAATTTGCAGGCAACCGATGCAGCCAAGATCCATAAGTATAGCGAGCTAAGGCATGAAGCAAAGACAATATGGAGGAATATGAAACATGCATCTATTCATTATATTGTGATTTCGGCTACAGGCAATGTGTACGTAAGATGCACTGAACATCTTGAACAGTTAGAAGTTAGTAAGGTACTGACACTAGCTCAGAAGACGGTTTTAATAAACACCTGTCGCATTATAAGAAACTTCCTTGACCATCAGGAAGCAATCACCTAAAAACTTATGAAGTAATACATGGTAGCTCCATGAAAGCTTCCAGAGGCGATTGTTGTCACCTCCAACAGTCAAGGCCGCTGTGTAAGAATAACAGGGGTGAAAGACAAACTGCAAACTGCACCATGCTCCTAATTTTGTACCTACAACATCATCACAAAAGATTTCAAACATCGTAATAAATTATTTATAAGATCCTCATCTTATTGTGAACTTGACTTAGTCTGAAGCTCACGATGAAAAACTGGATTCACCTGAGAAAAAATTGAAAAATGATAATAATAGTAAAGTAGAGTTCAACATAATATGGAAAATTTCGTGTTTTGGACATACCTTAATCGAATGCGAAGCTCGAGACACGTAATGAGAATATATTTTGTAAAAGCTGAAGCAGCTTCAACAAAAGATAATTAATAATCACCAAATTACAGTTGTTCATATTTCGACCTTCAATTTTAAAAGGTCCTCGCACAAACATGGGAAAATTACAAGGATTGATCGTCTTCATCATAATGAGAAGGAATTTTCTGTAAGAACTGACTATCGCGGATTTCTTCAAATATCTACGTTTCGAAACCCCCTGAATCAGACAGAAAAACAGGTTTTACTATTGTGTCTGTCTGTCTGTCTGTCGGCGCGGCGTCGTCGTCTGCAGACTGGATAACTTTTAAAAGACTAATCGGATTAGTTTGCGCTTAGGCACATCTTTTTAGAGAACAAAAAGGAAGGTCGAGTTCTATAATCAGCATTTTTTCACCAATGGTTTTAGTACAAACTACAAAAAAATACTAGAAAATTAAAAATTCCATTTTGCGGTAAACCTATGCAAGGCAAGAAAAAAAATGAATACAAAATAATTGTTCACTGACAAAAGATCCACAGAAAAAACTAAGTGTAAACTTTACCCGCATTTTGGGGTAAAGATTACCTGCAACAAAAATTACCCCATCTGGTTAAACTTTACCCGCACATCTCGGTATTTTTCTGTTTTTACCTACGCTTGTGGAAAACTTTTGACAGTTCTAACGATTCGGCAAAACAGCCTTTATGAAGCCGCACTTATCCGATTTGCCTGTCACACCAACCATCAGCTAACTTCACTTCAGCGATTCAAAGCTAGTGGCTTCCAATTTTCAAGACTTTCATGAGAACAAAAGACAGTTTCTGCCCATCGAGGGTAATATTTGTGTTTTACCAATATGAACAGATAAAAATACGAAATTACCTGCAACACTATTTACCCTAAGTTTTTTCTGTGTCATTAAGCACCATGATTGAACATTTCTCGATAAGATGCGTAGTGTTTTCCGTGAAAAATAACAATGAGAATAAAAAAACTGAACTTTTGGAAAAACGATACAAGATAAGAAAAAAACGAATAGACAAAAGACGTTCATCCAATAAAGATACGAGAATCTTTCATTAATTTTTTTTCAAGGTTTTCAGAATTATAAAACTTTAAACGTTTACAATTTTCAAAATGTTTCAATTTTGAAGTTCCCTATATTTAACATTTCAAACTCAATTTAAAAAAATCAATTTCGAATTGAAAGGCTTAAATTTGTATAATTTCAAACATTGGAATCATATCTCGCAATTTGTTTTGTTCCTTTTTTTATATTTAATTTGCAATATAATATCCTCAAGTTGTCTGATTATCAGTTAAAGCTTCTTAAAAATGAATTATATTAAATAGAGAAATATTTTATTGGAAACTTCATGAATGAATAATAATTATTAAGGGAGCGTTAAAAATTACACAATTTTAAATTAAACAGTTATAAAATAATAGTGTTGCTTGAAATGAATGTAAATAAAAATTAAATTATCTGTAATAGAAACCTCAATAATTGAATAATTTCTTTAATTGTTAACTGACCAATCGGTCGAAAAGTGTAGGCTTTATGTCTGCTGAAAAACTGAATATCATGCATTTTCCATATTTTCTGAATATGCTAAGTAGGATTAATAAAATATTGTTAAAATATATGCACCCGATTCATTTCTTAGCGATTTTTTATTGATTCCAAAAGGTTTTCTGTAAGTTGCTGAAGAATTGGCTGAGATATCCAATAAAGGTACAGAAAAAGCAGCGTTCTTTCCAGAAAATATATATTCGCGGCTTTTTACCCAGAAAACAAAAATCCATTCACTTGCTTTAAATGGGTTTCGAAGTCGTTTGAATAGCATAGCGTATCTGTCACTGGAATTCCAGATTGCCGCCGATTGGTTTTTAACATAATTTTACTGGTTATTATTTTGTTTACAGACTTATAACCTACAATAGTCTTCACATTCTCTAGAACTCAAATAGCAAAAGGAATCTAGTAGCCTTGCTTATATTTTATCTCAATCTATCAATAATTTATAAATTTTAAAAATCATGTGAAATATGGCAGTCTAACCTGACAAAAAATCGGTCTCATTCAAAAAGAGACTAAACCGATTCAATATGACTTTGCTTGAAATTGACTACGTAGTACATTACAGATTCAAAACCATTCGAGAAACTGACCGATTTACATAGTCGCGAACCAATTCAGTTTTAAAAATCTCAATCTGCAAATGACAGATACGCAATTCGCGGAGTCGCCTTTTCAATGGGTTCTTTTTTCCTGGGTACTTGGCGGCGATTCTATACTGCGAATCATGATTTCACTGGTAAACTGGGGTTAAATTTTTAGCCAATACTGACGTAAGAGATACTTATTGCACAAAACATTTTTCCTCTTGAAGAACAATAAAACGAACTTTGCAGAAAAATTTTCTTATCGTGTGGGGCGTGATTAGCTGAATATGTGAAAGAATGAAAACATCAAATTGATCAGATAGCGAAAAAATCATTAATTTTTGTCAGTATGAAAAGGATTTCCTGTTGCGGTCTCCCAAAGTAAGAAATTGAAAGAAATTCCTAACGTTTCTCGAGGCAAATTAGGTCGTCATTTGGAGTTAGTTTCTCAAGGATGTTCGAACATAAACAGTCAACGCCCTCCACCCCTCAACCAGAAAACCTGACAGAGTTCGTGATTTTTTATATTCATTGAGTCTGATTTGGACGAATATTATTGTTGCCAATTTGGCTAAATTTGAAAAAATCTGATCGTGAAATTCCTCTCCCGAAGCTAGATGTTAAATTTTCTAATAAAACCAAACAATTGTCCCCTTTCTGTTATACGACTGTCGAAAGCAAATGCCCCAGGGAGTTAATAAAAGATAATAAACAAAACTTGCGACATTCAGAATGCAAAATAAATTTTGGAAGAAAACCAAATTATTACATTATTGAAAATAATAAAAAATTAAAATGAATGAAAAAAAACCTTTAAGAAGAGCGAAATAAGCTTGAAACACACACAAAATCAAGTGGCAATTTCTCAAAATTAGGGAAGTTTTTTCTTCTTCTTTATAGTCATTTTTCTGAAACGTTCTCAGCTTACTTGAAAATTTCAATTCGAAAGAATTGTTAATCGATTTTAGATTTTCCTAACATATTTCGCTCTTTTTGAAAGAACTTTTTATTCATTTCAATTTTTTTATCATTTTTAATATTTTGATCATTTTTAAAGTTTAGTATTGTACTGAATTGATAGCTGCAGCAGTTCACCTATTGCTACTCTTCTTTTGTGGGGTTCAACCTTCGATGTTTCAAAATCGGTGTGCCTGCTTCCATCTCGTAGCTACTGTCTGCACTTACTGACAACCATCGATAACTAAATATTATACAATTCCATTATCTTTACGGAAGAATTTATATATTTATGTGATAAAAAACACAAAACTTATAAACTACGTAAAGGTTATTTCTTTTAATAGAATCATAATTTTGTATTATTATCAATTCATTGTCAGTTGCATATTTGACATTTGCCTGGTGTATTTTCGTCTATGCTTTATTCTATGTCGATAAATTGCTTGAAGAAAAAAATTGCCACGCACTGATAAGGTAGAAATTTGTCATTAGCTTCTCTTAAACTTTTTCATATCACTAAACATTAATTAGAACAAGACTAATTACATTTTGTTCCTGTTTAAACATGCCCTGCTGTATAAGGGCCTAGTAAAAATCAGTAATTAAAAATTGATTACGAAAACAATGAATAATCATATTATGTTCTATTACAATTAATATTGATAATATTTATATACAAATTTATTAATTCAATATATATGGTCAAATCTTGTGCTACACAATTCAGACTCACACACCATCACCTATTCTGCTTTAAAAACTTGAGTAATTTTCTTAGGGAAGATGAAGGCACGTTTAAAAGCACACTTTAGGAAGATGATCATTTATAATTTCCAATAAATTAAATTTTGATCACCTTTAACAGTCTGAACGGCAGGATTTGAATTATAATTAGGCCAATGGCCATACCACGCTGAAAAAACCAGTTCTCGTTAGATCACTGAAGTTAAGCAGTGTTGGGCTCGGTTAGTACTTGGATGGGTGACCATTCGGGAATACTACTAACTGCGTGCTGTGGACGTTTCGTGGGTGTGGTGAGCCCACACTTGTAGTTATTTACTACAAGAAACTATCCACCTAGAAACACTACCCGAATCGGGTAGTGTCACGCCTACCCCGAAAGGGAAATGGCTTGATGGTATGCATATACCTTTAGAAGTATAATATTGGTATTTATTCATAATTTTTAGGTTTTACAATATAATGAAAATAATTCTTATAGGCATAAATTATTCACAAAATTATTTTGTCATTAATTTCTTAATTTTTGTTTACGAATGTATATTTGGGGACATGTTACCGAGTGGAAATTTGAGCTATTTTTCAATTTCTCATCTCTCAACGAAAGCAACTAAAATTTTGAAACATTGCTCAAGTCTAATATATTTTGAAAATCTATCAAATCATGGTAGTCGGCAAAATGACTGCGACTTGAATTTCACAACTTTTAGGTAACGGCCCTTATATCCGTGTGGAATAAACTGTTTTACAATCTGCGAAACAAAGAGCTTACATACCAATAGGTCATTCCACCAGGGAAAACAAAAGGTAGAGTTTATACAGAAAAGCTTATACGAGTGATGGTATTTGCATTTTAATCCTTTTGATGTGCAGCTCCTCAAAGTCGGACCATGCAGTCAGTCCGAAGCTTACGCAGCACCCGCTTTACTAAGCGCAGGGAGGCAGAAGCTATAAATTTCATCCAAATTTCATTGTGTACATACTTAAAATTCTTTCTGTCTTATACAAATTTTTATTTCTCATTTCAAGAAACGAATTCCACCTTATTTAAAAACAATAAGCTATTTAGTTAATTTTATCCAATTGACAATTGATAATTCAGTACTTCTTGCAGTTTAGTTGGTGTATAATGTAGTAGCATCAGCAGAAAAATTTCCCAATTTTTTGAATATCCAATTTATCTCTGAAACTAGGTATACATATATTGAACATCTTGGAAGCTTTTTGCTTCCACTGCACTCAGAAAAATGTTTGAATCAAACAAACATTTGTTTGACCCTATCTCAAAGATAAAATTTATTTGATTTAAATTAAATTTCTCTGAGTTCAACAATGGTTTGTTCGAATCAAATGAATTTTATTTTAATCAGACAAATATTTTGCAAATCAATAAAATATTTTGGTTGACCCTATGTCAAAGAAAGAACTTGCTTGATTCACACATTTTTCTGAGTGTGTCAAATAAATATTTTGGATTATTTACCAGTATGTACATTTGAATATTCTTTTATTTCAAACGAGAATGGCCAAAAAAACATTCAAACAGGGATTAGTCGATATGCATTGTTATACATTTTAAAATGATATACAGTTGGAAAATTTTAATGTTTTTATTTCAGAGATAACATATACCAAATGTCGATGATACATTTCTTTTAAAATCAATTAACCCATAGTTATATCATTTCTTCAATATACAAATTTTGTACCTTTTTAATTATAATTAAATGCATTATAATGTACGCCGCCAATATAGTGTGCATGTTGTTAACGAAGAAAATGAAGAGCCATCCCTGTATTGTCAGGATCGAAATTCCAGTGGACAAAATGAAGGGTCAGCTTCACAGAGGGTTTATTAAGCTTATTAACTTACTATACATATAGAAGGGTGTACACTGTATATCTGCTTATAGTTAAAGTAGATTCATCTAATAATATTTTATGATTCAGAGATGATTTGTTTTTAAATATAACATTTTTTCCAGAATATATTTTTATTATACCTACACAAATAATGCTATACAAAATTTGAAAACTACTTTACTTTAATTTCAGGTAATAAAATCTCTAGCTTCGTCGACTAAATATCAGCGATTTTGAGTTCAAATAATTGCCTAATATTTTTAAATAAAACCTTTAAAATGATTCGGACTATTTTATATTCAAAGTCGATTTAAGATGGAACATGCTTAAAATAATCATTCTGAATTTTAAACTGCCAGCGTCGAAATCTTAAAAACTGACCGAATAGAGGATTAAACAACTCAAGATTTTTGAGTTGAATTGAAAATATACATAAAATTTAAAATGACAATGTCTGTTTAAAGAATAAATAAATTCAGGAAGACAGGAAGTGTCCGTCTTATTTTGGCTTGTTACGCGTAAAATTCGTTCTGCTTCGGCGAATCTTAAATCAACCCCTATTCTCATTTGCGATTTTCTTTGGCTGTGCTCTACTCCTGTCGTTCTTTTTTTTGCATCATTATCGCGTGCTTTCTTTATGACCACGAATTATTACCAGCACGCGCCAACTTCGTATTAACGGAAACAAGGAAAAGAACGCCTGTTTTATTGTAATATTGAAAAAGTCGTTATACTAAGTAGCAGAAGCCAATTTCGGTAAACTTTTTAAAAATGTTACGAAAAATAGTTAAGAGCATCAGTTTATAATAAAGTCAAAGTATTAACCACACAAAAAAGTATAGTGTAGTACAATAGGACGTATTGAAAAAATCAAATTCTTCATTCGTCGTTCCAATAAAATAACAACATTTCTTCTTAGAGTCAAAAACACTCCCCTAAAGTTATATAAGATGATAAAAAAAAATCTTGAGAACTTATTCAGAACTCCAAAAATTTGTTGTTGTCAGGATTCGGTGGATCCGGTGGAGACCTAAAATTCATTTAACAAAATATTTCTTCTCTCTCCGCATCGTTAAAAAGCACTATTTAGTATATTTGTATACAGTCTAACCGACCTTTGAATATATAAAGAAAATTGCTTAGAATTATATTACTCTGAACATTTGAGAATTTGCTGATTTGGGGTAAATGTCCCAATAATCGTGACTTTAATCCCAGTAATCGTGATGCTAATTTTCTTGCTTTTTATTTAATTAGAAAGAATGTAATTTCTGTTTTCTATTATAAAAAGCTGAGAATAAATTAGGTTTTTTTTCATTGAATGTTACTTTTGATATATTTGTTTAATAATATAATTGAATTATAACCAAGTTTTACGATTATTGGGACCGTCACGATTACTAGGACATTAACCTTACTCTCCAATTTAGAGAATTAAAAATTATATCGTGCTTTATATTTTTCAACCAGAAATCTTTAAACTAAGTCAATTTAAATCTCCCCTTCCCTCTCCCCAAGAAACAGTTCAACTTCAAAACAGAATATCAACAATTATTTTTTCTATTCCCCAAAAAGGGCTCTTTCCCATTTTTTCATTTATTTTTTTTAATATGAAAAAAAGCATATAAAGGTTTTTGTTCTAAGAACATAGAGGTTGCGAAATGGAAGCAGATAGTTGTTTATGGATGAAAATAAGCATTGAGTGTATCACAGAAAAAACAGAAGATAAACTTCACATCGATTTCCGACGAATGATTCTTTGCAACAACAATTAACTTCACAGGATAAGCTTTACACAAATATCGGTTAAACTTTCTTCTTTATTCCATGACAAACACATGTATTTTGGAAGACGCGAAGTTGGCTGAACAAAACTTTATCTCTCTAAAAAATTTTCTGCAACAAATCTTATTCTTATAGTTTTTTCTGTGATTTTGTGTCAATATCTATTTTGGTGGTTCAGAACTTGCCTCGTCAAATATTTGTTCAAGGGTCAAAATTCATGTCCCATATTGGAGCTGCTACGACCCCATAAAAATCGATTAGGCTCAAACTTGAGCATATAAGTGTAATATTATACGGATGGTAGAGTTTATATATACAGTGAGCAAGTACGGTAGGTTTAAGTTTAAGCCAACTGAGGAAAGGGCAGGTAATCAGAGCCTTAGTCTTGATTTAGGGAGGGATTTTAATTACGAGGGTCAGCAAGAAGTGCCGTTTATATGACCTAAGACCTCGTATATCCCAAGATATATAAATGCTCTATCCTCTATCTCATGCTTTATTTATAGCTTATTACTCATTAACTTCACATTTCAAGTAAATTACATAACAAATTAAACTTCGATGATAAATGTTAGTTGAGTAATGGGCATGTAGCCTGAAATGAGGTGAAAATATATTTTGATTCATTAGTGACTCATTAATATATTCCGAGAGGAAAACATTTTTCCTTAACTGACGGACATGTTTTTTGTATAAATAAAGTATGAATATTAAGCCGTCTCGCGACATTTTCACCAAAGGCATCGATTAGCTATGTCTAAGTGAAGTCATTCTCCGCGGAAAATTTCAAATTATTATTAAAATTATGTAAATTTTGTATTTCTAAATAATATTTGCTTATGAACATGCCGTGCAGAAATTTCGATAGGGCTCTAATGGTGCTCCGACGAGTTTTCCCTATCTCTAATCGGGCTCTAGTGAGGGAAACTAGCCGGGCCCCCATCTAGAACGTAACGCTATGGCCACAGGGGCCCCACTAGATTTTCTAGTAGGGTTCTAGTGGGGGTCGCCCACCTTCAACCCCATTTAAGAGAAGGGCCCCTACGGGGCCCCTACAAGGCCCCTGTGTTTGATTTAAGTTAGCAGCTAAGAGATTCCATCTTTCTTGTCAGTCTTTGGCGTTGAGAAGAATATTTTTGGATTCCAGGAGGAAGACTTTCTCATCGATATTTTGGCCCATTGGATCTTTACGTGTGTTGGAATTAGCAGCTGAAATAATAATAGTACACTAAAATATGGCAATTGCTGAATTATAATTGATTGATTTTCATTGTGATACGTACCCCGAATTTTATAAATTTACTTATTTCACATTTTTTGTAGTATAATGTAAGAGAATAACATTTCTAGTTTGTGTTCTTATTAGATTATATTTACTGTTAAATTATTCGTACAAATACAATATATTCAATTATTATTACATTAGTTACCTTCTACGTGATCGTCGGAGCGAGCAGCTCCGAAAATCATAACCTCACCCTCATCGCATTCTTCTTCGACTTTTTGCATTAAGCGGCACTTTTGACTGCGAAATCGTTTCTGCTCTTGCAGGCGCCTTTTCTCTTCCATCGTGGAGAAGAATAATTGTCAAACACAATAAAAAAATGACATAAAGAAATGAAAACACAAAACTTGAAAGCTCTAGCGAAGCACTGAACAGCTGTACTTGACATAACCTCTTTAACTTTAACTGACACATACGTGCGTGATTCCGAACAAAATTTTCAATAATTCCCTAAATTAAGTTTTATGGAAAAAAGCGTTCACATGCACACGAAGAAACACTATTTCTGCTTACTAAGAACGCCAGAACCCTACAAGTTAATACTTTAGGTAATAAGAATAAGATTTTAGGAATTTTCTGGTCGGGGCCCCACTAGATACAGATAGATTCGCCATACCTATACGAAGCATGGAATTCTTCACTAGAACCTGATAGGGCCCCCATCAGTTTTTTCTAGTCTAGATATTCTGATAGGGGCCCCTTCAGAACCCAACTTCAAATAGGGAAAGATGGGGAAATTTCTGCACGGGGCCTGAATATATAAATGTCTCTGAATGGCTCTCATGCATGATTATCAAATAATGATGAAAAATAATAACGAAGAAAAGAATGACAACAATCTCGTGATTCCAGACATTCCATTTACGTATTACGGACATAACCTAACACTCTCGCATTTTATGTGAGTGAAAACAAATAGAAAGTCTTCAAGTTTTTAAGTCGCAGAATCTCTCGGGGACAAAAAATGTTGTTTCTCAGAGGAAATTGGTCGATACTTATTTTTCTGATTTGCAAAAAAAATGTTCTACGAAGTTATGTATATCTGAACTTTGAGCTTCGTTTTCCAAAACACCCCAAATTTTTTCTTTAAACCTCTATGGAATTTGTGCTAATTGAGATACCCATCTTCATCCGTCTGATTTTGATGTAATTTATTATCTTCTTTTGAAATCCACCGAAAATTTTGAAAAATTTGGAAAATTAACAAAATGGTAGCGGTTTTTTTTTTGAAAATATTAAAAGTAGATTTTCTGAGAAAATGCAGACTTACATTTTTTGATAATTCTTTGTTGAATTTGTACTTTCATAAGAAACACATCTTGCGAGTTTTATACGGACCGAACAACTTTTTGGCCCAGAAGAATTTTTTTCATAAAATCAAATTTTCTAAGTTTTCTCGAAAATAACGGCAGACCCATATTTTTTACAATCTCTGCTTATATAAAGAAGATATAAAGTAAGTTTCATGCCGGCTAAATCATTTTTGAGACCGGGATAATTTTTTTCTTGAAAATAGAAATTTAGGATTGTTCTCGTAAACGATGCAAAATATCGCAAAAAAGCAAGAGCTATAGAACGTTTTTACAAGTGCAAAATAGTGAAATCTGTCACCAAAGAGATGCATTTTCTTTTAAAATGATGCATCATTAACCAAGAAAATAATATTCAATGGAAGATAAATTATCAACAAAATAGTTGAATTGTAAGATAAAACAGATGAACTTCAAACCAAAATTTTAAATTTTCAACAAAAATGCAACAGTTTAACTCCCATTTAAGAAAGTTAATTTTCAACAACAAAAAAACAAATTTTCAATAAGATAGTTCAATCTTGAGCCAAATAAATGAATTTTCTACTTAAATGATGAATCTTCAACCATAATAATTACACTTTCAGTGAAAAAACTAATTTTTGAATGAAAAAAAAAATTTTTAATACTTGAATTTTCAACCAAACAGTTGATTTTTTTTAATAAAAAAGAGAAGTTTCAAACCAAAAATGGAATAATTATACTTTCATATTTATATTTCTTTTCTTATATTTTCAAATAAAATGATAAATGTCTATTAGAAAAATTTTTTTTTGAACTATGGAGTTCCAGTTTCAACCGGAAAAGAAGTATTTGGAGCGAAAAATGTATTAGTTGAAATTAAACCAAAAGAAATTTTAATTTTAAATCAAAAACAGTTTAAATGAACAAAAGTACACGAATTTCCAATAAAATAGTTGAATTCCTAAGTAAAACATATAAAATTTCATTCATAAGAGATGAATTTTAAAACCAAAAAACGAATTCTCATTAAAAAAACTGACTTTCCAACATTGAATTTTGTACTAAAAAAAAGGGGAATTTTCACACTAAAAGAATAATAATTATATTTTCAGTTGAAAAAGTTTATTTTTAATAGAAAAATAATATTTTTCCATAAAATACTTCAGGCTTAACAAAAAATATGGATTTTCAACCGAAAAAATCAATTCTTAACGAAAGACTTCAACTTTCAACAAAAAAATAGGAATTCTCAAAGAAAAATGTAATAGTTGATATTTTAAACCAAAAAGATTTTAATATGTTGAATCAAAAATAGTTTAAATCAACCTGAAAAGTCGAATTTTCAACAAAATAGTTGAATTCTCAACTAAAACTAATTGAAATTTCTTCCAAAGGATATAAATTTTCGGACCAAAAAAAACGAATTTTCATCAAAAGACTTGAATTTGCAACCAATGAAGACGAATTTCTAACTAAAAAGGATTTTAATTATTTTCAACCCAGAAATTTTAGTTTTCCAAAAAATAGTTTATTTTCAACAAAAGAGTTAAATTTTTAACAAAAAGAAGGAATTTCTAACATTACTGAATAATCTAGGGAATAATTCAATTTTCAACCAAAAATTGAAATTTTTAAACAAAGAGATTATTTTTCAACCAAGAAGATTCATTTTTAACAAACAAAAAAACCAATATTCAGCGAAATACTGAAATTTTCCTTCAAAGAGATGAATTTTCATCTAAAATGATTAATCATAAACAAAAAACAATTACTTTTTAGCAAAGGAGTTTAACCTATTACCAAGTAGTTACAAAAAGATTATTTTTTGACCAAGAAGATTAATTTCCTACCTTAAAAGACGAATTTTCAACATAATACATGGATTTTTGAAAACATAGTTAAATTTCCAACTAAAAAGGAGAATAGATTTAATGCTTCCACGATGATGCATTATAAAAAATTTAAAGGAGGTTCTCGGGTTTTAATCGTGTGCCAAACCGCGAATCTTGGGGACGTTTCGTGAAGTCAACCAAGTTCGACCAGTACCCACCATGGGGTGCTCTGGCCAACCAAAGGTATCGTAGAAAATACATGTAAGAACAACATAACCTGAAAAATCAGTTTCAGGTCAGCCCTGAAGAAGTGAACTGTAATGTTTACGAAACGTCGGCAAGATTCGTAGTTTTGCACACGATTGAAACCCGAAAAACCTAGTTGAATTCATTAAAAAAAGGATAAATTTTTACCGAAAAATGAAATAATTAAATTTTTGTCTAAAACAATACATTTTCAACCAAATTGTATAATTATATCAATAAATAAATATAATACTTTAAGCTCTTCAGAAATTTCACATTTACATTAAAAAAATTAAAAAGAAGGAATACTTCCTGAAAAAGATACATAGGTAGGCTCGGCCTACCCTGATAAAAAGGTAGGTAGGTCGGGCCTCCATGGCCTCCACACAATCACAGGGTTGCGCTCAAGTAAAAGTTGGTATACATTAGGATTAGAACTTAGGCTCCAAGGATACTCTTTCTGAGTGGTCCTTTTTAGTTCGTTGATATCCGATAGGGATAGATGACCATTGGCGGGTGTCGACGTTTTCAACTGCGCAAGTGCCGAAAAACGCGGGCCTATATTTGAAATTAATAAATACTATGAATAATCGTACAGATAAATATTAACAAACGTGATTTATTCTTTTTTCAAACAAATTGCATTGAATTATAGAAATACCTAACTTCTTGAAAAAATTAATATTAGCGTAATATTGCAAGTGTATATTATATAATTTAAAATAGTACCACGCTTTTTCGTACATGCGCAGTTTAAAACGTCGGATTTTTCAACAAAACCATACATACTGTCACATTACATATGCACTATCTTTTTTTCAAGAAAACTAATGTCTATGATTTTGTTTTCTTCAATAATTTTCCCCCAGAGCAATATTATTTAATCTGAATGATAAAGTAAAATGTGCATCTTTAACTTGTGAAATCTTCTAAGTGAGTCAAAGCAAAAGTGACAAACAGGCTTTATTAGAACCATTTGAATCCATGCTATTGGGTTCCTTTAGAACCTATTTATCATTTTGGGTTCCTTTTCAAAGAGAGAGAGAGGTTTCTTTTCGTTGCAGCTTCTTTGGAACCAGAAATGCCAGAACCCAGAACAAGAAAAAATCGATGAATATCTCAATTAAAAAAGAAGCTATAGAGGTTTGAAGAATTTTTGTTGCCAAAGCACAAAATTCTACTCAGAAAAAAGTGTGGTTGATTAAACAAAATTTGGTTGGGTCAAACAAATAAATGCATTGCAACACTGATAGAAATGGTGGCGCTGATTTAACCATACGATCGTGTGTTAAAAAATTATGAGTATATCTATAATATAATACGTATAATTAACTTACAAGGACTATGAAGTGCACTTACTAAAATATTATAAATACAGCTTATTTATATTTGTGGTACAAAGCCGTAATATATGTGTTGCTATTATACGAAATGTGTAATTCTATAAACCTTTACCTGAGCGAACTATCTCGAAAATGTTTTCATTTAGCAATACCCTCTGAATGTCTGATTTACCCGACTCAGTTTGTTTTGTTTACAACGCATCTCGCTCGCGCCTGCGGGTCTACCTTCATAAGCAACAAGAATCGGTTGGCCAAAACACATCCTGTATAGCTGTACCCGTGTAGAAATAGCCCGGTTTGACCCGGCCAGAAGAAGGTTTCTGGCCAGAATCTGACCGGGTCAAACCGGGATACTATTTTGTTAATTGCACGGCCGGGATCTGACCGAGTTCTCACCACGACCCGGTCGGGCCAAACCGGGCCACACCTGATTTAGCCCGGTTTACTATTCCTTAATTGCCGGGTCAAGATCTGGCCGGGTTCCCACTGGAACCCGGTCGGGGCAAACCACGCCACACAAATTTGCTACGCTAGGAGATAGAAACTTTTATTTTCAAACAATATTTCACTTGGGAAATTCCTCCCGAAAAATAAACAAATTAAATAATTGTAAGGTCCTCCTTAATCGACGTATTAGTATATTTTTTACTAAGATTTCACTTTGTGGAAACATGAAAACGATTTTCACACGAACAAAATAGCCGCCGTAAGTGGGTTATTTGTGAATATCTGACAGGTGAAAGACCAATTTTTTGTGTTTTAGATGTTTTTTTATCAATTATAAAAAAACAGGCAAACTAATTTTAAATACTTGGTTTCCCACTTTTGGTTCTGCGGTTCCCAGACTTGCCGTGACTGCAAAATCGTTAACCAACTTCTTTTCTATTTTCAAACATAGTTTCCCAGTGAAATTATGCTTATTTTTTTTGTGATACGATTTTTGCTTACTTGTAATGCTTTTATATATTCTCTTGAATAACCAAAAACGTAATGAAAAGAGAAATAACTTTTTCCGAACGAGGTTTTGAATTACGTTGTTCTGCGTGCACGTAATGACGATACGGCGATTTCCGGAGTCTTTAATGCTAAAAACGCAGTAAAACGTCGGTTGACGCCAGGTTATACGTTGAGAAATTTGTTAAATTTCTCAAAGCTGTATCCAATTTTCTGCAGCAAGCGGATTATTTATAAAGGTAAGTGAATTTTTTTGTTAATAAGTAAGCATGATTAATATTCTTCAACGTTGAAGTTGAATAAATTTTCTGAACCGGCCTCATAGGTTAGGATGTCACGTGAGACCCCTCAAATTTATTTTATCTCTCATTGACAATTTCTTTGATACGAAGAAAGAATCGATGATGAACATGACGTACTTATGAAATAAAAATATTGTTGGTAATCTATGCTGGGCTTATTTTTTTTTAATTCCTTATTAACAATTTTTTCTTGCAGCCCGACCAGCATCCGATCGAGGAGCCCAGTCAAAAACCGGTCGGATCCCGACCGGGTTACCCTATTTGTATCCGGGATCGGAACGGGTAACCCAGCCGGGATCCGAACGGATAACCCGGCCTGGATCCGACCAGCGAAACGTGACGAAACCAACCAGAATCCGACAGGGCAGCCTCACCAGATTCCGGATACAAGCAGGGCAACCCTGCCGGAATCCGGCCCGAACCCGGTCATAATTTCTACACGGGTATCTATACCAGCAATAAAATAGGGTTAATCTAATCATAAATATTGTTGTACCATCTATTTATTTCTATCAGCGAATATGGTCAATCAAGAGTTTTGTTGAATCAACCGAATTTTTTGGTTAATAAAGTTTGGTTGATTATAATAAATATTTCTGCTCGGTGGGTTCCTGTCACCACTACGTAGCGCGTCCTCGGGTTGCGGATAGAGGAACGGCCCGTTAGGCTGAACAGCCCTCAGGTTAGCTGCGAATACAAGAATAAGCAGCCGCGGACAGCCGATAGGAACCAGTCGTGGGTGTGGTGAGCCCAGCCTAAGATGTTGGCCTAGCACTGGTAGAAAACACGATGACCATGGCTTGGGAGGACCCACCCATCCACGTTCATACGCAGTGGGTGGGTCCTGGCAGGCCGAGGTGCAGCGTGTATCCACCTAGAAACACTACCCCGAACCAAAACTAAAAATCTTGTAAGGGAAAAATCCTGCTGCCCATTGGACACCGCAGCGATGACACTGCCCGCAAGGGATGTGTGGAATGATTCGCCTGTATAGGGCCAAAGGGGTACTGATGCCAGTATAGGCGCGCTGCCTTGCAGGGGGACGTTAGGATACGAGGATGAAACTGTAATGTGTCTGGCGACAAGTTGACATGGTCCTTGTCAGAGCCGGAAAGCTCCCATACTTAGACCTAGGGAGGTATGGGGGTTATCACTCCTGGGACAGTGGACTCACCTACGATCGGAATAGGATCCTAACGTGCGGATTATCTTGAAACTACCATGGCTAACTTGCAAAAACAAAAAACTACAGTTAAAGATTTAAGGGTGGGAACTCTAAACGCGCGTAGTCTATATACTGGCGGATTTAGCGAACTCATTAAGATAGCAAATGATTACAGAACTGACTTAATAGCACTTCAAGAAACCTGCTGGTCGGGAGATTTCGGGTCAATTTCTAAGGATAACTATACTTTTCACTTCGGGGGAGCTAAGGGGCGCACACTGGGGACCGGTTTTCTTATTAATAAACGAATTTCGCAAGCGGTTATCGACATGCAATTCATTAACGATCGGTTATCATACATTGTACTGAAGGGTATTTTCAGCAAACAAGTATCAATCAACGTGCACTGCCCCACCGAGGACAAAGACGAAGACACTAAAGATCTCTTTTACGAAACAATCGAGCAAGTTTTTGACAAGTTCTCAACTTTTGACGCAAAAATAGTATTGGGAGATTTCAACGCGAAAATTGGAAAAGAACCGATGTATAGGCCTACAATAGGATCAGAAAGTTTGCATGACGTCAGTAATGATAATGGAACTAGAGTAATAAACTTTGCAGCTTCAAAGAACCTCGTTGTGAAAAGCACATATTTCAAGCATAAAAATATACATAAGGCCACCTGGAGATCACCAGATGGTAACACTCACAATCAGATTGATCACGTTCTAATTGACAGAAGACGTCATACAAACATTCTCGATATAAGATCGTATAGGGGAGCGGATTTAAATTCAGACCATTTTCTCGTGATAGTAAAATTAAGATCTAGACTAGCGATCAGTAAGAAAACAAGCCGCACAGAGCCAACAGTCCGTTTCAATATAGATAAGTTCAAAACAGCAACAGAAACATTAAATTATCAAGTTGAGATTTCTAATAGCTTTGACGCTCTCCAAGAACAGAGAGACGATAACAATAATTACGAGGAGGACCCGGAAACCCTATGGAGCAATATAAAAAAGGTGGTAAAGACAGCCGCGAAACTTACGATAGGTTTAAAGAAAGTAACAAAAAGCAAACCATGGTATGACGAAGAGTGCAAACTCGGGTTTGAAAAACGCTGGAAGGCCAGACTAAGTAGTTTACAAAATAAGTGCGATCAAACATATAAGAAGTATCTCGAGATTAGTAAAAGTACAAGAAGGCTTTATAGATCCAAGAAAAGGGAGTGGGAAAAGAATAAAATACTAACAATAGAAACGCATAATAAACAGAATAACCCGCGCGAGATGTACGGGGGAATCAATTTTATAAGGAAAGGCTTTCAAAGTAGAACGGAAGTAATGAGGGACGAAAATGGCAACCTAGTAGCCGATGCGACAGAGAGACTGAATTTATGGAAAGAATATTTCGATAAACTATTAAATGTACGCGAAGCCCCCGTTGAAGGTAATCTCGGCGAAATCCACACTGCTGATTTATTAATTGATGATCCTGCTTATATAGAAATAGAAATGGCCATAAAGAAGTTGAAAAATAACAAAGCCGCGGGCATCAACGACCTACCGGCTGAACTGATAAAAAATGGAGGCCCTTGCCTCAAAAGACAAATTTATAAATTAATACGCACAGTTTGGAAAACAGAACGCATTCCAGAGGAATGGAATGACTCTATTATTATTCCTATCTTTAAAAAAGGCGATAAAATGAACTGTAACAATTATCGGGGAATTTCACTTGTGTCTTCGTGCTATAAGGTCCTGTCCAATGTAATCTTAGGTAGGCTAACTCCTTTCGCCGAGGAAATCATTGGGGATTACCAGTGTGGATTCCGCCGAAACCGATCTACAAGCGATCAAATGTTCACAATTAGACAACTGCTAGAAAAAAATGGGAATTTAATGAAGCAGTGCATCAGCTATTTATCGATTTTAAAAAAGCTTACGACTCTATTATACGCGCGCGAATGTACTGGATCCTAGAGTTCCTGGGTGTGCCAAGAAAATTGGTTAGACTTATCGAAATTTGCTTAAGCGGCAGTAGGGGAAGAATACGCGTAAACGGAAGGTTATCTGAAGAGTTCTCGATCCGCGATGGCCTGAAACAGGGCGATGCACTTTCGTGCGTCCTTTTTAACTTAGTTTTAGAATACGTGGTTAGGCAAGTGCAGGCGAATCCGACCGGTGCTACGCTCAATGGGGTAATACAAATTCTTGGATATGCGGATGATCTCGACATACTAGGGGATGATAAAGAGACGGTAGCTAAAAATGCAGAAATCTTGATCACAAAAGCCAAAGATATTGGCTTGGAGGTTAGCGAAACGAAAACAAAATATATGACCGTCCTCAGATCTGAACAAAGTAATCAAGACGGGGATCTAACAGCCGGAAATATGAAATTTGAAAGGGTTAGCGAGTTTAAATACCTCGGGTCAATTATAACTAGCGAAAATAGGATTAAAACGGAAATCAACGCGCGGCTGCACGCTGGCAATGGGTGCTATTATGCAGCAACCACGCTATTAAAATCGCGATTGCTATCTAGAAACATCAAAGTGAGAATTTACAAAACGATAATAATGCCGGTTGTCATGTACGGGTGCGAAACGTGGGCGCTGACGAAAGGAGATGAGAATAGGTTTAGAGTTTTTGAGAATAAAGTACTTAGAAAAATCTATGGTCCAAAAAGGGACGAAGAGACAGGTGAATGGAGAAAACTGCATAATGATGAGCTGCATGCTCTCTACGGGTCAGCAAATATTAATAGAGTAATGAAAGCGCGTAAACTAAGATGGGCGGGGCATGTAGCAAGAATGGGAAACGAAAGAACGGTGGCGCAAGTTTTAAGAGGGAGGCCGACTGGCAAGAGACCCTTAGGCAGACCAAGAAACAGATGGGAGAAAAATGTAAGGGATGATTTAAAAGAACTAGGACATGATTACTTAAACTGGATGGAGGATGCACAGGATAGAGATATGTGGCGGTCTCGGGTTAGTGAGACAATGAACTTCCGAGTTCGAACTGCTAATCTATAATAATAATAATAAAAATTTGGTTGATCCAAGCAGATATTTTGGTTGATCCAACCAAAAATGTTGGTTGATCCATACATTTGTGTGGGGTTCTTTCATCATCCCAGGAGTCGCATCCATGTAGAGAACACTTTATTGACTAATAATATAAATTCTTTGAGAAATTCACCAATTTCCACTTTTTGCTTTTTGTTTATTTCCGCTTGATTCGGCTTTTATTTTCGGAATTCCAATTTCTCAGTTCTAGGAATTTTTAGTTTAGGTTGAACACAATCAGCAAGGCAAGTCAAAAGCCGCGACGGCCGCGAAATCTGATCGGTCGAAAGTTAAAAAAAAAAATTGTTATCGCATTTCATGTAACATCCCCATTCCTTGAGCAAAATCTGAATTGGTTAATACAATAAATTATCAAGATGCCCAGTATCAGTTTTTATTTGAGTCACTTTTGTTTGGTTATTTATTAAGTATTATTCTTTTCAGTTATTTCGAAGTTTGAATAGTATTTAAAGAATCTGGTTTTTAAAATGCCGCAATGGGATTGATAAATCATATTTGACACATAATTGTGTCCCACGAAATGCTTCTTTGAATCTGTTTGAAATGGCCTCTTTATGAGAAACAAAATGATTTAGTATCTCGTAACTTGTACTGCCACTGAACGTTACTTAAAATAATAGACAAAGGGTTCCTGCTGACCTTTCGAAGTTAATTATACTCTCACAAGTTTGCATGAACGAGTAGAAATGCATGGCATATGCTTCCTCGATTGCAGTTTAAGAGACCACAGTAGTGGCATTAAACGGTGGCGCTTTGCGGGTAAGTATTCGAGGTTCAAGAATAAATGCTCCAGAGTCGACAATAGTTGAACACATACAACGAATCTTAAATAACATGTTCACCAAATTAATAGTCTTTTTTTTAATATACCTTAATAATCACTATGTACCATAACAGCTTATAGCATTGAATAAATTGTCAAAATACACAATTTGCGCTTAAGAATTAATTAAATTTAGATTAAATTGTAGAAAATTGTACACTTTAGGTTTCTTCTCTATACGCAGTTGAAAATTCGGAAATAAAACGAGATACAATAAAATTAAATACTTTTAAACAAATCTAATAACTTCTAGCCAGAAGAATGCCGTACAATCTGAAGTTTGCCATTCTCATGATTAATACCGGTATTAATCATAAAAATGGAAAAATTCAGATTGTACGACATACTATGGGTCCTTTCGCAATATGGTATTAGACAATTTTGTAGGTCCTTCTCCGAGGAAGAATTATTCTCCTATCGACTATTTATCATATCTAGCTTGTTTTGAGGGAAAGTTTTATTTTAAATATTCCTAAATTTTGTATGGCTAAAACCCCGTGTAGAAAAATTTCGTGGCAGTCTTGAATCATGCTAAAGCCAGTACAGTTTTTCTCAAGCCTGTCTATTCACGCAATACTAGCCTGGTGCTACACTGGCGCTGTCTAGTTTTGCTACGTGTTTGATTCAAAACTTTCTGCTGTCTAGAACCAGTCTTGGCACTATCTAGGAGTTCGTTACGAATTTGAATATATAAATATTATCCAGATTTTAGATAGATTCTAGATAGAATCACGGTTTGGACTTAAACAAAAATTACAGAGGTGAATTCAGAAAATAATCATTTTTGGATAAAAGATTCAGGAAATTGAAATACACAATTTATTGCACAAATGCTTGAGGAATAAACTATTGCAGACTATTATATATTTAAGATAGTAAACAATAATTTGTGAAGGTGATCGAAATCTTAATACAAGAACTGTATTCTTAAGAACGATTTTTTTAAAGAATGTTTAAAAAGTTTTGCTTTCATTTGAATTATATAGTAAAGTTATATGAAATTTATATTTGATTCATAATAATTATAATATGTATAATGCTATGTATAATATTGATGATATTCCAGAAAATAAAATATTATTATAAATGATTAAATGATTATAAATGCCAACGGCGATACCACGCTGAAAAAAACAGTTCTCGTTAGATCACTGAAGTTAAGCAGTGTTGGACGCGGTTAGTACTTAGATGGGTGACCGTTCGGGATACTGCGCGCTGTTGGCCCGTCCTGGGTGTGGTGAGCCCACACATGTAGTTATTTACTACAAGAAACTATCCGCGCCAATGATAATCAAGCCTAACGTATTAATTATTTGAAATAATAAACGATCATTATTTCGTAACCTAATCGGATGTAAAATCATACACTCAGAAAACGATTTGGTTGAATCAACAACATTTTTGTTGGTTTAACCATAGAATTTGGTTATTATATGGACAACAAAATATTTGGTTGACCCGACTCAATTTTTTGGTTGTTTTGACAAAATCTTTTGGTAGTTGGAGTATCTGGTTGATTCAACCAAAACAATTGGTTAGGTCAATCAAATATTTTATTGAATCAGCAAAAATTTGTTTCATTCAACCAAATTTTCATGTACATCCAATAAAACAGTTTGTTTGGTTCAAGAAAAGTTTTTTTTCTGCGTGTACAAACTTTATTTTTTTAAATGATTTATTCACACATCAAGCACTTTTAATGTTAAAAAATGTTCATGTTTTATTGAAATAAATATTAGGATGTGATGAATTGAAATTCATATCCGAAAAAAATGAAAAAAATGTAACTTTTAGATGGCCGAGCTGTTAAGACGACGGGACAAAGTTACTTGACAAAAGTGTTATGGTGCTGATCAGGCCCAGACTAGATCGTCGGATCTGTGCCAGATTAGAGTCCAGACAACCTAATCTGGGGCTGGTCAGCGCCAGAAGATTTTTCTACACGGGATACTGAATAATTATAACAATCTAATAATAATCCTTTATTCTGTTTGAGAGAGCCCAATTACATTTTAATACTGCCGTCCTGATAAAGAAACTGTAAAACTGCAGTTTAACATAAGGGTCACCTTCGTGTTGCGGCATGGAAGTAAACAGGCCTTACGTTAAACTACAGATGTTATGTTTCTTCATCAGGACGACAGAATACTGATTATATTGATTTGGTTATTTTAATGAAATTACCTTAAATCAGTAGATTTTCCCAAATTCGACAAATTTTGTATAGTTTTTTTTCATCATCCCGAGTAAAAAGATAAGTCCCATATGGACTCCAAATTTAGTTCCTCAATAAGTAACCACCTGATTTTTTCTTTAATTTTAGATGTTAAAATTCATCTTCTACAAAACCTTAAAAACACTCTTACAGAGGAAAATTTTTTTGGGGCGAAAGTACTAGAAACGCTCCACTTTATGTTTTTCAAGATTTCCACAAGTATTCATAGGATTTATATCCCTAAAAGGTTGAGCTGAAAACTTGAAAAAGGACTATAGAAACTGATAATTTCAAAATGCGTCTGGCTGATAAAAAATTTAATTTTTAATTCTTACAAGTGATTGTAAGATTTATGTTCCCAAGAAATTCTACTCAAATAGGACGAATTTGGACCTTTTTTGGTACTTAATAGCCCAATTTCAGCAGGAACAGTTTGTGTGAGAATAATCTTGTGACCTGTTTTTAAAATGTTGGGAAAAAAAAATAATCAGAAACATTTTTAGTACTTTTATTCTAAATATTATTCAGGATTTGTAATAATTTCCATACAAATGTATGAATTTTCTATGAATTTGTTTTCAAAAGTCCTGCTGGAATAAGACAAATGTTTACCTTCTTTCAAACCTTCTTTGGCACTTTGGTCCTACTTCAACAGTACTTCGCTGGGATATAAATTTTAGGGGCAATTGTAAAAATATTGAAGTAAATTAAACGGATTTTATCTAGCACATTTTTCTCTATTTTTTACTTTGTCACTTCATTGACGATCTTATTGGAATTCCACTTTAGCAATATATTGTGAAAAGTTTCAAAACTATCATAAAAATTGTAATTAATATTGTATGGACTCCCTGATATTGTACATGTTTATGACTTAAATATTTTTCCCTCTATTTCCTTTTTTTTTCTAAACCCTTTTTGTGATTGATTCTTCAAGATTTTAAATTTAATGTACATTCGAAAGAAATGTTTTAAATGTGACATAAAATGCTTGAGGAGTGATGATAAGCGTCGTTGCGCAGCTTCTGCGCAGAGTGGAACATATCGCAGAGTCCTGAAAGATAACGTTAGAGAGAATAAAAGGAATAAAGAAACGTGGAATCGCGGGGGTGGGGCAAAATGAGCCGCACCCCCACATCGAAAGCCCCGCCTTTTGGAGGTCGTGTGACGTCACGCAGACACTTGTTACGCCTTGCTATCTACAGTCACTGCTGTTCTGTCAGATTTCTAGCTATACATAATATATCCACGTGGATCTTAATTTAGAAGTGTAAAAATTTTATATCAAAATAATTTGCATCAAAGTAGTTTCAAATCAAAACAATAATTGATAGTTCTTAAAAGAAATCTTTTTTAATTAAACCTAAGTCATTATAATTATTCATAAAAGATATGCAGCAATTCAAAAATTACTTAACGCCTGAAGGCTGTGAGGGGGGGGGGGGGGGCACCTCTATTGTGACGCCCACGCGTTAAATTGGTGGAGGGAGGGGTCATAATTATCAGAAAAAAACGTTACGAAGGTTCCCTTATGATGAATCAAGTTCTTCTTATTTAATATGTGGAATTTTCATCGTAAGCATATTTTCACATTGAGAATATGCAAAAATAAGCATCTCTTTAGATCCCCCCCTCCCTCTCAAAATGCTTACGTAATAATTGAATAGCCCTAAACATTCTAGTAAAGTCAACATAATAATTTACGCTGTTACAGCTCTTTCGAATAACCATCTATTTAACATTAGCACTTTTTTTCGTGCAGTAGAAAAAGTTACTGTAGTTTCAGTATAAGCGAGACTAAAATTCTAGTTGCTTTTTCTACCACATTTGAATTTAAAAAACCCGTCTGGAAGAATTTTTGGCAGCCTTGAATCATAACAAAGCCAGTACAGTTTTTCACAAACCTGTCTGTTCATGCAATACTAACCTGGCGCTACACTGGCGCTGTCTATTTTTGCTACGTGTTTGATTCAAACGTTTCCGCTGTCTAGTTCCAGTCTTGGCACTATCTAGGAGTTCGTTACGAATTTTATTATATAAAAATTGTCCAGATTTTAGCCAGTTTCTAGATAGAATCACGGTTTGGGTTTAAACAAAAATTACAGAGGTGAATTAAAAAAATAATCATTTTCGAATAAAACATTTAGGAAATTGAAATAAACAATTGTAAAAATGATCGAAAAAAAATTAACTGTACACTATTACATATTTCATATAGTAAACAATAATTGATGAAGATGATCGAAGTCTTAATACAAGAACTGCATTCTCAAAAACGATTTTTAAAGAATATTTAAAAATATTTTTCTTTCAATTGAATTATATAGTGAAGTTATAGTGAATTGACATTGAATTCATAATAACTTCAATATGTATAATGCTATGTATGCTATGTTCTCCAAGTACTTAAAGCTGTTGCTCTCGGTGGTTCGGAACCCACCTCAAACTGCAGATCCCCCTCCCACCACCAAGTAAGTGCGTGGGAGGTGTGTAAAGGAATAGGGAAGAGATACATGAAAAATGTAAACCCTTAGGGGACACATTATAGAAGCTTCCATTCCAATAAACTTCATGCAATCTTGTAACATATAGTTCGCTCTCTTAATTCCTTTGAACTTTAACAAAAAGCATGTAAATAATTACATTTTTCTAAACATTGTGCATCTGCAAAAATTTAATGAAGTTAAATAATTGAAAAATCTTTCAAGCTTATTTTTGGCCTTAAAAGAAGACAAGAATTCCAGAAAGATTGATTTTTTCTCTGGCACATTGCCAATTTGTAGATTAACCTGGAAAATATTCGAAAAGACATTTTTTGTCATGTACGGTATACATATGCCAACCCTGGCAAAAGTTTCGAACAAAAATCTACTCTAAGCCAATGAATCGTTGAGCATTCAGCTGTGTTATAAATGCATGTGAAGAGCGATTTAGAAAGAAAAAAATTAATCAGAATATTCAAATACATACTAATTTTATTTACTCATTTTATCTTCATTTTAAACAAAATAACGTTATTGAGAGAAGTGAAGAAATAAATTAGTTTAAATTTGTTGGTTACATTCACACACCCTATTAAGTAGAAATACTGAATAAAATTTAATTTTTCAATAAAAAGACGTGTTCATAAGCATTAAACACTCGAATGCTCCATCAGAGGAAAATCAGAGGAAAAGTATTCCTAATTCAATCAAGTATTTATAATCAAGTATTTCACTTGATGTTAAACCATACCATGGAGCAGTACGTTTGTGCTGTCTTCCATTTCAAATTCAAAAAGAAAATTCTTCAAATAAAATTTTTTTAAATATTATCCGTGATGGGATAATAATGGACCTTACTACTTTTTAACATCTTAAAGTTAAAATATTAAAAACTCAGAACTAAATTGAGATAGAATCTTGTAAGATGATTAAAGGATCTTCTCAACATTATCAAGGTCTTTTTATTGGTCTGAAGTATGTCATCTTACCTTTTACGTTATTTAAGTATTTATTCACTCAATCGCATAGCATCGCAATCTAACTTTTACCATTTATTAATAAGTATTAGGTATTGTTGGATCGACAATTTATTTGGCTAGAAAATATTGCTTTTGATTTGGAAGAGCGATGCTTTGTTCATCAATTATTATAAAAAAAGTGAAGTGATGGAAAATCTGTCGAGCGAAAAAATCGTGGGGCTAAGACGACACCCTCCTGGGACTAATTGTAAGTCGACATTTCACTATAGTGTTCGAAGAAAGAAGAGGACACAATTTTTTAATTTTCGTTATTGTAGCAAACTAGATTCTTGATTCAACAATACATAATACGTTGTCAAACAAACTTTTTCTATATTTCCATCCTATAATGAGAAGGTATTTGTTTTATGTAAGATTAGACTTCGCCGGTTTTCATCGCAAATCTTCACGTTTTGAGACCCCCTGAGTCAGAAAAAAACGGGTTTTACAATGCTCTCTGTATGTCTGATTGTATGTCTGTATGTCTGTATGTGACCTGCAGGCCCGATGACGTAATCCGTGTAACTTAGCCCCGCACGTCATTGTTGTTTATTGGTATCCGAAAAACATTGAAAATCATCGAATAATCAATTTTCCACAGGCGTCCGAAAAAAATGTTGACCCACGAAAACACTTTTTACGTCGTAAAATGTGCCATTTCATGCAGAATGCCACAAAACTCTGTCGATAAAGATTGGATATTAGTCCACAGTATATGTTTTCATATAATCTTTTACATAATTTGTTTGCAAAATTAAAAAATATTATCGTAATCAAGTATCACCTTGTCGGTAAGGGCAAGTAATATAATGTTCACTATTTGATATTTTACTTTGTTTCCAACAAACAATATTACTTATCAATCCTTTTTCGCTTGCGCACATCCCTGCGCATTAAATCAAAGAGATACCCAAAGGAGAAATGTTGATTACCAAAAGATAGAAGAAAATGGAAAGAATGAAACTTTGTTCGCTACCCGTGTGGACAAATTTCGTGGCAGTCTTGAATCATGCAATACAAGAACTGTGTTCTTAAGAACGATTTTTCCAAGAATATTTAAAAACATTTTCATTTAATTGAAATATGTGGTGGCGTGATAATAGATTTATATTGAATTTATAATAATTTTAATATGTATAATGCTATGTATAATATTGATGATATTCCAGAAAATCAAATATTATTATAGATAATTTATTCTAATCATTTATTCATTGCATAAATGATAATTAAGCCTAACGTATTAATTATTTGAAATAATCAACAATTATTATTTCGTAACCTAATCACGAGTAAAATGATACACGTTTCATTTTTTTCAATGATTTATTAACACATCAACAATTTAAATGTTTAGAAAATTGTTCATGTTTTATTGAAATAAATATTAGGATGTAATCAATTGAAATTCATATCCGACAAAAATGAAAAAAAGATTAAACTTTTAGATGGCCGAGGTGTTAAGGCGACGGGACAAAGTTACAACAATATGATTGGAAATTGCATCAAAGTTCGACACCCGGCGTATGTACAAGAGATTTGCGGAAACTCATTTCATTTTTTTCTGTACAAAAACTTTTTTTATATTTTCAATGAACTGCAAAATCTATATATTGAACTTTTATGGCATAAAAAATAATGATATTATATGATAATTAATTATTTTTCTATCAAAATAGCCGATCTGTCTAGAAACTAGTCGATCCGAGCGTTACATCTACGTCTAGCCACTGGACAGTCTGCCTCTGGCGCGCCAGTGTCAACTCCAGGCGAACTAGACAGAAACAGTACAGCACCACGAAATTTTTCTACATGGGTATTTGCATTAGCATACAATTTTAAACAATAAAGATTCAAAAATCGCCTGCACACATCAAATCTAAATTTAATTGTAAATTCTTCTAAAAAAACAAATCTAAAATCAATTAAGAATTGCGTTCTAAAAATTATTTTGAACTTTTTTATTTGATTTCGCTCCACCGTGCTTGTCCTTGCGCGTGGAAATTGAGGCCACGTGGCTGCACTACGAAATTAATATCTTCAAAATTTGAAGGTTCGAATCCATTTTTTTATAAACACAGAAAATTATGAGGAATCAAGAAATCCTGCCAAGTTTCATTAGAATCGCTAGACACCCTCTTCAACTTTTTTCAGGAAATGGATTGACCCACTAGTCAGACACAGCTGTATAAGATTCCTTTTATCATCAGCGATTAAAATTTGATATCTCTCTGAATTGGACTCAATTATAACATAAAAATAATCTATCAATCCAAAGGATCAGTATGGCCCCCGCAAGGATAATTGTTTGAATTATTAAAAAATGAATAAATATACGAATATCATCAAAATAGGCTTTCAATTTTTTTCGGAAATACACATTTGAAACTGTTACGATTTGAATGATACTCTCTAATTTTGAGTCTATGAGAAACGGGTCACTGAATTAAATCAGTAAGAATATTTACTGATTTGGAACATAATCTCACTGATTTGAATAGCTAGAAATGGGTCACTGAATCAAATAAGTACGGATTCTCAATGGTGATAATTTAAATATCACTTCTTCAAATTCGAAAAGTACAGATGCGTTGAATTATTATAAATTATATGGCGAAAAATACGATCGCGATATATACTCGTATGTATTTCCTTGAAAGTGAAGAATTGGATAGCAGCAAAAATTAATTCTTCTTTTTATGTGAAGAAATTGCGTCAAAGTAATAATCAGTCGCGGACGCAGTAGTCGCGATTTCCCGTGGGCCTGGTCCACCGTGGGAACGAACTGATAACAATATGGGAACGAAGTTTGATGATTATGACGTAACGTTACAGTTTCCTGTTTATTGCCTCAATAATATGTTACACGTATCCGAAAAATATTGTTTTAATTTTTCATGGACTATATCGAGAACATAGTTTATTTTGTTTACAATTAAATATGTCTGGTTGGAATATTTTTTGCTTGAGATTCTGCTGATATAACTGTCACGATTATGTATGACTAATTTTTTCTCTGAATAAAGATGGTTAAACAATGATTATTTCAATTATTATAATTGTTATAATTATTGTTCGCTGAAGCAGTACTCAATTTTAATAGTAAAAAATATTAAATCGTTTTAAAAGGACGCTGAAAAATAATTTTCATTACACACGTAATCGAAAGTACCATCAATATATGTATTAACAGAAAAAATTAAGAATAATTGGTTAGAATAGGTGTGTTCTCTACATTCAAACGAAAAAAGAAGAACTGGAAATTGAATTAAAAATGTCAAAGTTATGAATTATTATATGCATGCACCTACCAAAAGACCCTTTTTTTGACAATAAACTCAGATTTTGGGGGTGTATGAGAAAATTCGCATATTAACCTTTTTGTATTTCTACTAGACTTACAATGTCTCGTGAAAAGTATATTCGGTTTTTTTTTTGTAACACAGTGTAATTTAATAAAGTTAAGATCGTACGTGTCGGAATGGACCTTCTTTTCGTTCGAAAAGTGGTGCACAGTTGAGTGGGTGGGGCGGGGCACAGGGAGTGGGGGATTAAAAAGTACGAAACGCGTGGAGCGACCATGACGATGGGTTTTGGTGGGAGGGGGAGGAGGACACTCACAGCCTGGGCCGTCCCGGAGGGCTTCCGCGGAACACGCGGACGCCGAGCCACAACTCCACGCATAACGTCGCGAGCCGTCGACCGCGACTGATGTCCGTACGGTTCGATCATCATTGGTCACCGATCGCGATCAAAACGGAAAAATTAAATGAAAGAGAAATCCGGTCGTGACGCATTCAGCAAATCCAATCCGTCTTTAATATTCAGTTGACTCACAACTTTCTAGAGCTCGAAAACTTGACTCGATCATGTGTGCCAACTAAGATTGGAGAAAAGGCGGGAAACCGGAAAACTGTGATAATAATACATTTTTTTAATTTAAAAAGCTAGATTTCATTGCTTCCGACGTTGGACGTTATTTCAATAAAGCAAAACGATTTCATCAAGTGCGTGGGTGATGGCGAAAATAAAGACTGTGATAACTTAAAAGTGGAACTCGATAGTCATGCTGTGAGTGAAGTTTCCAAAAGATAAGAAGTGTGTATGAACAAGTGAAAAAAGTTATAGAAAAAATCTGAGTCGTTTAACAGTTAGTTATGGAACAGGATGAAGTTCTACTTTCACAGATCCCGGGAATATCCTTCACGTGACTGGTTTGATTTTTTCATGATGCGGAAAATCGGATCCTTTGGCGAACTTAGTTCTAGGATTTAGGATGAGGAAGTCTTTTCTGGTGTTAGAAAAGTGATTAAGTGAAGAATAGTGTTTGAAGTGAAGAGAGTGCAGGTGTGGTATTTAACTTTAATTGAAATTAAGAGGTAGTACAATTGAATCAAATTAGAACCTAGGTAGAGAGGACTCGTGTTGGTGTCAGGTTTCAAGGAATCACGACGTCACACGTGGAGGATTTGAGCGAATCGGAGGGGCGCTTAATCGCCGATGGAATGCATCTCCCGGTGGGATCCGTGACCTGCGGGGAGAATTACGCTTCCGTTGGTACCCACGAGGGCGCCGGACCAGTTGGGTCATCCTTGGCGCCTCTTCAGGGGTTGAACTCGAGGTACCAAGAAGACGGAGGTGGCGGGGGTGGAGGTGGCGAGATGAGCGAGGGTGCCGCCGTCGGTGACCTCTGGTGGACTGAAAGGCTCGTCGGCGAGGCTCAAGCCGAACATCCTGGTGAACTTGTCAGAACTGGTTGGTACCGATTCGAACAATATTTGTTTTTGCTTCCTCTTCTTAGTTCTCTTGAGGACTGGTAATTTTTCCAGAATTCTTGTCTAAGTAGATATTTTGAACGAAAGGAAATATAGAAGAATATAGCAATGAAAGAAGTAACTCTTAAAGATATCAATATGTGCCTTGTGACAAAAGAATGCAGAAAGTTGAACGTAAAAAAAAGTATTAAAGCGCATTTCAACGGATATAAGGTTTATTATTTCAGGAATGTTATTGTGTAAAAGTAAAAACCAAAAATTGCGTGCAAACTTTAAGAAGGTTTCATACGAATTAGAAGAAAAAAACAGCTATAATTTAAATACAAACGTGACATGGAGAGAATTTTTCGTATACAGAAAATATGGAATTTTAGAAAAAATATGTAATAAATTAATATAATTATGTGAAACTTTCATATACAACCTACTATAAAAGCAGTGTCTGTTATTACGGAATTTTTCATATAAGATTAACCGGTCAAGTAGCTAGGATTATTATTTCTGAAATTTCCGTATTACTAGCTCTATCAGTATGTTTTATATAGTATGGTAATTATCGGGCTACGTCACTTCTTGAAATAGGACAGGCAGTTTTTCCTTTTTGTGTGTTGACAGACCGATAAGAAATTTAAAAAGGGTATCACTAAAGCATGAATTTTTAACAATATTTCACATTTGGCTACAAATGTTAAGAAAACCTCTAAATAATACTCAGATTCGATGTTATTTCTATTAAAAAACTGAAAAATCAAATTTCCAAAAACCCGGACAAAAACTTGGGCACAGTAAAAGATCCTGTAGAAAAAAAGTATCATTTTTTTTATGTTTTTATGAATTATCAAATGGCCTTGAGGGTAGGTAAACATTTTTTGAAATTTTGAATGATAGTTCCATCTTCTATTTAAAACTAAATGAGTTTCTCGTCAGAAATTTTGAATATTCTGACATTTTAAGTCGCGTACGTGTATTATTATGAACGAATCAGTTAAACAAATCAAAACGGAGAGGTATAATGGACTAACAATTTTTTTAACTTGAAATTGCTATATTTTTACCTTCAGCTCGAAAGTGAATCGTAAAGATGTATAAAATCATAATTGTTATATACAATCTTTTATTTTCAGTTCAGTTGTTTAATATGTTTCTATAAGTTTAACATTCTCATGAATATATGTCAAAATATAATGAAAATTATTTTTATGAACAAATTAGATAAACAAAAACTTATTTTTCACATTGAAGTGCGTGAACAAATATTCTTTTTTCAACTTATCAACTTTAAAATAACTTGAGAATATATATTATGACTCGAATACGAATATATTTGTATTAAATTTAACTTTACTATTCGCATAAACAAATTGAATTAAAAAAAAATACATTTTCTGAGGTGTAGTAAATAAATTCTAACAAAAAGTCATGCGGAGTTATATCTTGATATTGATAACACAGCCACACAACAAAAAATCTTTTTGCGGGTCTGGAGGTCAGTTCATGCTTACTATATGTTTTTGGAGTCACTGAATCCGAATCCAAGGCCCAAAAAATTCAACACGCCAGGGTTCTGATATAACCTCAAAAAACCTCATAAACATTTTGTTTCGAGTCCGGGGGTCAGACCATGTTTATTGTATGTTTTTGCGGTCGCTGAAAAAATCGTCTCTTTTTCACGTCCCTGACGTGCTGAAGCTGTTCGCGCTACGGATTCGGATTCAGCGACCTCAAAAACATATAATAAACATGCCCTGAACTCCGAACTGGGTAAAAAAAAAATTTTATAAGGTTTTTTGAGTTTATGTCAAAACCCTGACTTGCTGGGATTTTTGTGACCTCGGATTCGAATTCGAAGACCACAAAAACATATAATAAACATAGTCTGACCCCGGGCTCGAAAAAAATTGTTATGAGGATTCTTGAAGTTATGTCAGAAGACTGACGTGCTGGGATTTTTCGAACCTCTGATTTGAATTTAGCGACCCCAAAAACATATAGTAAACATGGTCTGACCTACAGACGCGGAAAACGATTTTTTATCAGGTTTTTTTGAGGTTCTGTCAGAACCCAGACGTGATGGGGTTTTTCCGACCTCGAATCCGGATTCAGCGACTCCGAAAACATATAGAAAACCTCATCTGACCTCCAGACCGGAAAAAAGATTTCTTATGAAGTTTGTTGAGGTTATATCAGAACACTGACGTGTTGGGGTTCTTTGGACCTCGGATTCGGATTCAGCGACCCCAAAAACATATAGTAACCATGGTCTGACCTCCAAACCTGACAAAATATTTTTTTGTGCGGCTGTGTAATAGATTTCCTTAATAATTACAGTCTTTTTTCATAGTTCATCAGCTTTTACATACTTTCGTTTCGTTTCTTTAATAAGTGGTTCAGAACATTTATTTATAGCAACGATCATTGTTAATAGTCAACATCTTTGTGTAGTTAAGCCTTTCCGGCGATGCATTTTGAGGCAGACTTGAGCAAAAAAACAAAGATTTCTCGCTCCTGAAAAGAAGAAACAGTAAAATAGAAAAATTGACTACGCTGAATTGAAATATCTTATTCCAGCGATTTCTTAGAAATGTAATTATCCTCAATTTAAAATAATAATTTGTAAATCGAATAAAAACTAAAGACTCTAGACTTTTTTGAACAGTTAATTCCAAACTTCGACCATTGGGCATTACTTTTTCGTAATTTGCTATAATTTTTTTATAATTAGGTTAACTAAAAATAGACATTAGAGCCTTAAGAAACTAAGATGACAAGTTGAAATAACTGTTTTTATTTTTAATACTATTCTAAGTTACATCAATTACGAATTTAGTTCGTATAGCTAATTTCTTAGTTATTACAAAAATAGGAAAGTGTGTGCATTTTTCATACAACCTAGTGTTGAGCTATAAATATCTCACAATGAACGT
>CAKNXH010060157.1:184533-203902 GCA_932178445.1 Andricus quercusramuli
ACGCCGGCCTGTCGTTGTGATTTCGTCGTGCCCTGTGACCACCCATCTCGCGGATGTGAGACGTGGCCATAGGTGTATTTTACCGCGGTTCTACTGGGGGCTATTGACATTTTCTTTTTAGATGGCAGTTGCTCTTAATGGTAGCCTGCGGTGGTTGTTTAACTTTTTTTTTAATTATATATATTATACACTTTGTACTTCCTATATATTTTCTTCTGTTATTTTCATTAGGCGACGAATAAGTATTTTTGAATATATTTTACTCACAGTACCTGATAAGTTGATAACTCTGTAATTATTGCAGTTACTTCTGTCTCCCTTTCCCTTGTATATTGTTACGATAATCGTTTTCATCAGTTATCTTGAAAATCTTCCATCTCAATACATAAATCTATAAATTCGCACAACCTGTGAGGTATGTATTCACCACGGTATTTGAGGATTTCAACGTTAATACTGTCTACACCAGGAGCCTTACCATTTCTTAAGTTTTTAATTATATCCCTAACCTCAGTGACACAGATTCTCTCAAATGAGTTTAGGCACCGCGATTTTTGTACAAATTTTCGTGAAAATCTCAGCAGAACAAAATGCTAAATGTATGAGACAACATGCATGTTGCAGGTGAAGGTTTTGCCAATACTGATATGGAGTTTCAAAATTTTCAGATGACTAGCGATTATTACCTGGCGAGTGAAGTGTGAAAAAGGCGAGGAAAAAAGACAATAATCAAAGGATCATTTCAGAATGCTCAACTTTGAATGTCTGTAGGTCCCTGAAAATAAATTATGAAAAATATGCAAAAATATAAGGGTTTCGTTGATCTTTTCTGTGCACAATGTTGAAATTTAGACTGTGTAACTGTGTGAGTGTTATAAAAGGTCGTGTTTCACGTACAACATTAGCGCCAGCAAGGTCCCATGCTGAGAGTGTGGTGCCTCGATTATCATAAAGCCTTTCGTATTTTTCCAAGAAGAAAATAATTTTTCAAACATTCAAGTGCAACTTTTTACTCATCAGCAATACGTACAATATTGTCAGAAACCAAAAATGTATTATTTGCTTTAAGAATCATCTCTGTACTTTCTTTAGTTTTGGAGATGACACCTCCCTACCGTTTTGTTAATAACTTATTAACAAAATGATTATTTTGGCTCTCAATTTCACCACTGTGCACAGAAAGGATCAACGAAACCCACATATTTTTTGCAGAATTTTCATAATTTATTTTCAGTGAGTATATTTTCAGAGAGTCTAAAAGAGTCTCTCAAAGCGTCTATTATCAGCGAGGAAATTCGAGTCCTCTGGCTTTGACGTTGAAAAAGTAAGTGAAGAAAAAATGATAAGTCAATGAATAAAGGATCATTTTAAAGACCAAAACATTGTACGTTGATGAGCCCAGAAACCAGGGAGGTGCCTTTTTTTCATCGGATCGTCCTCGTCTTTCTTGGAAGCACATGCTGGGGAAAGACGAAGACGATCCCATGAAAAGAGGGGAGCCCTGCTGGTTTCTAACAGTTTCTTTCCAGTATAAAAAACTGTATCCAAATATCGCAATTTGCACAAAGAGAAAGAGAAGCACATACTTCTTTCAAATTGTCAATAATTACAAATAGTTCAACTAACTACCTCTAATTTGAATCACTTCATTATCTTCATCAGAACAGAAGATACTACAGTTGTATATGTATGTTGAAAAAACGAACGATTCGTTATATTCTGCAAATTTTTCAATGGCGATTTGTTTATAAATGTTTAAGGTACCAACATGAATTTTTTCAGATTTTTCCTATTATTGTTTCAATGAAAAACTATTTAACAGATTTTTGGGTCTGTAAACTATGCAATTTTTGTTGGCATATTTGTTTCAGACTCATTGACGTACAACATTTTAACCTTTGAAATGATTTTTCATTCATTGAGCTACCATTTTTCTTCACTTTCTTTTTTAACGTCAAAGCCAGAAGACTTGAATTTTCTCGCCGATAGTAGTATCTCGTGTGTATCATAGCATTTCACCTTTGCTATTTCTCATGCTGACAAACTCAGTACTTTTATTTCCCTGCATCCTCTTTGGAACAGTTTTTTCCTTCATTCGAAGTCGTTTTGCATCTTCTTCTCTTCTTTTTTTCTGATTTTATACTTACCTTCCTTGACTAGTCCTTCAAATTTTCTCTTTGTGTGTCTGTAATCATTTTCAAGTATACTAATGGGCCCAAGTGGGGAACCATACATAACAATTTTGTGAGGCTCCTCACTTGGGGTGATCGCTAGAGAGATTGATCAGCAACCTGGGTCAGAGCAGTGTTGCGGAGTGAACGTGTCATTTGAATAAATAACACGAAAACTCCAGATGAATCTAAAACATCTATACCTAACACCTATATCCCTATCTACCTCATACCATATAACGACCTACTTTACACCTATATACCTATCCCACTAATTTCCAACCGAGTAAGTCACGCCTACCCCGAAAGGGAAATGGCTTAATGGTATAATAATAATAATAATCGCTAAGACCTGTCATGTTCAGCTTTCTGTTGTACGCTCATTTAATTTGGAAAAAATTATTTGATTTTGCACACTTTCAAATAGATATTGCTTAAATCTTGATGCTTTAGTTGTAAATAATATGCATCTAATTTTAAATTGAATACAACGCCCTTCATTTTTATCAATTTTACCTTTGAATAACCCCGCACAAAATGTATGGAAAAAGTCTTTCTGTGAAATTCTCTCATTACGACTTTTGATAGGTATTACCTGCAAAGCATCAGAGAACCGAACTTTGACAGAAAGGACTTTTTCAAACATTTTGTATGGGGTTCTTTTCCAAATTTGAAATGGTGACACTTGAAAAGTGTGTTTTAATATGAAATTTAATAATTTAATAGGTTTCAATTGTCAAACTGATAGTATTTAACTTGGAATGGAAGCTTCTAATGTGGCTCCTAACGGTTCACATTTTTCTTGTATCTCTTACCTTTTCCTTTTGACACCCCCCCCCCCATACTTACGTGGAGGTGAGAGGAGGACCTACAGTTCAAGGTGGGCTCCGAACCACCAAAAGCAACAGCTGTAAGTACTTAGAGAACTTTTTTCTCTAGAGGTACCGGTCCCACGACTCTCCGGAGATAAACGACTCCCTTGCTAGGCTATTGTTCAACGCATGGGACCGCGACCATCGTCCGACTTCAGTTTTTAACTTTATAATATGAATTTTCCTAGTTTACATTTGTTTAAAATAACATTTGCCGATTCTGAATGTTTTTATTCAATACTATTTACTTTTTTGGATAATAATTTTTCAAGGCGAAAAAATTATTTTTTTTTGTAATTTTTTACCCCTAACTTTTGAGCATTCTTACTATAATGAATTCTTCAATCTTTAACTTTTAATGTTAATAATGTTCACTCTTCAAGGCTGTCAACATGAATTCGTGTAATTTTAAATGCTTTCAAATCGAGAGGCTTAAAGTTTATGTATTATCAACATGTATCAAAATTATAAATTCATTCGTTTTTCAATTAGCCTTCAGTCCCTTTCAATTAAGGTTTAATTTTTGGTACAATCTTCTCTTAGTCTTCAAGTTTCTATTATTCTTAGAAAAAAGTTTTAATGTTCATTAAGAAAATTGTATTCTTTGTTTTAGGTTCTCCTTATTTTCTATGCAGTCAACTTCCAACTCATTGGAGATCCAACAAGACGCTTCCGGTTGCGTTTAAAGTTGTGGCTCTTGGAGAAGTTGGTGACGGAACTATGGTAACTGTTCGAGCAGGCAACGATGAAAATTGCTGCGCAGAACTCAGAAATTTTACTGCGCAGATGAAAAATCAAGTAGCAAAGTTCAATGACCTTAGGTTCGTTGGCAGAAGTGGGAGAGGTGAGGTATTTTTTTAACAAATTGAATACTTTTCAGCCTTTAGAAAACATATTTATATGAATATGAAGATCAATCTAAATTTTATTCGAAACAAAAATCTGATTCAACTAATTCAGTAGATATTTGAATTTTAAAATTTTATGCAGCGGCGGAAATAACTTTCCTGAAATTAAACATTTATAAGTTCAAGCGTAAGAATTTTCAAGCTTAGAGATGTCAAGGACGAAAAAGTTTTAAATCAAGCAATCGTGAGACTGCTTTAAAAGAATTATACGTGTAACTGGAAAAATCAAGAGAAAAAATTCTAAAAATTAAAAACGTTCAAAGTCGACGATCAAACAATTTTTTATAGCAATGATTTTAAGGTAATACCTCTTTAGCGATTTTCTTGATAATAATATTAATTCCTGATAAAAGAAGACCCATTAAAAAAAAAAAAAATACAGAAAAATAATTGTCCAACCGCATCTAAATAGGTCTCTTAATTTCTCCGGTTAAGAGCTAATCAAGTAAAAGAGGAGAGTGGTACGAATCCACCGCAGCTTTTTCTTGTGGTGGATTGATTCCTGATCGGTTTGCACGAGTCCTCATTTCGTTTGAAAAACAATGATGTAGCAATTGAAGAGAAGAGAAGAGAGTTAGCCTCGTGCCAAAGCAAACCCTTCTGTGAACCCTCTAAAATCACGGTTATTGTAATCATCATCATCATCATCGTCATCAGGCACCCTCCCGCTCTTCTCCTGCGCCTCTTCATCGCCCTCTCACTCTGTATCCGCGAGTTGCCGCTCCCGCCGCGCCGCCCCCGGAGTCATTACTCGACGTCCGCCACGAGCCCCAACCGGGTACACGAAACAACTGGCCGTTAATCAGAAATCATCGTGGAACCCAGAGAGACCTGAAGTATACCTCAAATCTCGTTCTCTCAATTTTATGCTCAAAATTCCGCGAAACGAGACAGCGAAATGCAATTTTATAATATACATATAGGTTCAAAATAATGTCGTTGCAGATTCAAGATGATTTTTAATTTTTAGTAAGGAAATGTAATTTTTAAAATGAAAGGAACTCTTTCATGCTATATTTTAAAAAGGCCGTAGCTACGGGTACCGAAATTTCGGTACAAATAGCCGGATTTTTTCGGTGCAAATAGAGTTGGAAAATGGGCTATTTGTACCGAAATTTTGGTACAAATAACCAGATTTTTCGGCATGTGTAGAATCTTCCTTTAAAAAAAGCATCCATTCCACCGATTTTTTTAAAACTCAGACAGCTTATTATACATACAGAAAAAATAATAATCTCAAATAGTTCGCACATTTTTTTGTTCCTCGTTAAAATGATGACCAAATTCTAATAATAATATATTCTCTGGATTTGTCTCCGGAAGACTTGCCCTTGAAAGTCTTGATCTGGGAATTTTTGTCGTACAAAGACTTGTCCTTGCAAGTTTTGTTCCAAGAAAACATGTCTAGAGAAGACTTACCCCGGAAAGTCTTGTCCGGGAATACTTGTTCCGCAAAGACTTGCTATAAAAAGAATGATCCCGAAGAGACCTGTCTAGTAATATCTTTAAGAATCAAATTTTTTTCGAGTCGTGAAGTGGTTTGGAAGGTACGCCTATTGCCTCAACCCGATTTGTTGCAGGTAGGAATGTCCCGTGAAACCTTATCCTTTATAGGAAGAGATTTCCCAGGAGGGCACTGCCTTTGGGAAATGTTGTTCTGTGAAGACAGGTTCCATTGTTAGATAGAATTGTACAATTTCGGAAATTTTTTGTTCAAAAAATTTCAATTTTTGCATGAAAATGTATTTTTAGAAATATCATAAATTGTTATTAATAACACTCAGTTCGACGAGAAATTAGGTTTTGAAAAATAAATGGACGTTAAGGAAAATTATAAATGATTTTTCAAAAAACAAAAGTAAACTTGTCTAATCTGTACCTTAGAGGTTGACCAATTTAATTAAACCAAGTTTTAAATTATTTTAACCATTAATAAGCTTAAAAAATCTAGAAAGATTTATATTTTTTCCCGCTCATTTCTCCCAGAAAAGTTGTTTCGCGTAAATTTGTCGTTCATAAATAAAAAGATAATTTTGACGAGGTTATTTTTTCAGTCATTATTCTGATAATTCCATGCGGCTAATACTCATAATCCAATACAAATTTAACTTGAATCACTCGCCAACAATGTTCATAAAAATATAAATTCAAAACAAATCTTAGCTCAAAATAACAGATTTTATAGTTGTAAATAACATCAACGATGATGTTATTTACCTCAAAGCAATTGAAAATTTATTTCTTTTGTATCTAAAATTTGATGCTTTTTCAGATATCCAGATTCTTGTAATTTATTTATATTTCAGACCAGTTTTATCACAATAAACATCACTTGTACATGGTTTTTCTTTTAGAATATCGGATGTTAAAATGACTAAAATGATGGTGAGAAACTGTAAATACTAAAAATGCGAAAATACCCCCTTCCGAAATAATTTTGAAATATCAAATAAAAGGTAAATGGAAAACTTCAAATACCATAAAAACAGGGAAAAACTCGATTATTGAAAATAATCTCGTAACTGTGTGAGATTCGGGGGCACTATTCGTTGATAAGCAAATATGTTGAAAACGGGAGAACTCTATTGAGTAGAATAATAGACGCGTGACCATAGAAATCCAATTTGAGCAGGATGACAGTTATTTAGCAGTAGCTAGCCAGATTTTGCAAGGTCCGATGAGTGTTGCGCCCTTCGATGGGGTATGGATTGACGGATGAACCATACCGACGAGCTTGCAGCGAATGGCATCATTTATCTTTCAGGCGGTTTCGTCATTTCGACCTGCATTACTGCTTCTCTGGAATCAAAAGCTAAATCGGACACGCATGCGTAGTTTCCTCGTCATTTCTTTCATTTCAATTGCATTCTTTCAAACCCTTTCCGATAATCCCTAATTCCCAATCACGCCGATTGACCAAAACGCCTATGGCATGCTCGTAATACGACCGCGACACCCCGATCGGATCATTGATGCTCGTTTCATGGTTTGTTAATTTAATTGCTTCAATTTACACGATTGACACTTCAATTCATTGATAAAGTCTCGTGAATAACATTATAATATGCTTTAAATAAACAATGATAATTGGCATAAATAAATGAGTAGAATAATTAATCAGAACTTACATTTCTCTCTATTTTCAAATGAGCAATACCATTTTTAAAGGGTTTTCAGATATCCGTTGATTGATATAAAATTAAATAATACCTTTTTCTGGATTTTTGAAATATTAAATGACTTGTCAAGTCCTGTTCTGTGAGATGTCAGAGGTCAGAGAAGAATTTAAGAGTTGAGAGGTAAAATGTTCGAGGTCATAGGTCAGGCGTCAAATGTGAGATGCCAGAGATCAAAAATAAAAAATCGTAGATCAGACATAACAGTTCAAGGTAAAACATAAGCCAGGGTTCAAACATATAAGGTCCAATTTGGCAGATCATAGGTCAATTTTTCAAATTAATTATATGTGAAATATTTTGATATGTTTGATACATATTAAAAATATGCTAGAAGTTTTAATTCTCGAGTCCGAAATTCAGAAATTTGGTTTGACAAACTCTATATTCTATAAAAATTAAATTTCTGTAAGTTTGATAAATACTATATCAAAATTGTTTCCTTCTTCATTATTTATCCAACGGATCGTGTGGAATGAAATTAGCCTCTGATTATAATTTTATTATTTATAGTTGAGTATGTCGGTAAATTGATAACCCTGAAAATTAGCGAATAAATTGTAGCTGGATTAGGAGCACAATATATGTCACAAAGGGAAATAGAGGGCATTTAACAGAGAGATGTGAAGGATTGGGGAGGCCTGAATCACTGATGGAGTTAATGGATAATGCAGACATAATGCCGGGAAAGGTGCACAAGAGAAACAATCAATAAAAGAACATTGGAGAAAACTCGATTGAATTTTCAACCAATTTTTACTTTGTTACTTAAATTATTCCCAATATAAAAAATAGCGCGTAACAAATAAATTTTAAAATTAAGATTGAAAAACAATTATTACTTGAAGTCAAAAATTGAATCTTCTGAAATGTAAATTTGTTTAGATTTGCAAGTTTTAAATTTGGAATTTACTATTGTTTGTATATTCAGTTGTAAATAGCAGCAATTTGAGCACTTCCAAATGAGTTCAAATCCAAGTTCTCACCGTTTAAATTAAAATTCTTCAATTTTAAACTCTTCTCAATATGAAGCTGTAATAATTAAAAAATTTTCATGATTAAATGTTTGTTTTATAATGTGGTAAAATATAAATTCTAAATATGTTATGAAATGCTCCATTCATAATGCCTTAGGTAATATTAGAATTATTCATTTTCAAATGATTACAATTTGACATTTAAATATCAACATTTTGAATAAGTTAAGTTAAAGTTGAAAAGTTAGTACACAAATTCTAAATCGCGAACACTTAAACGTTTTGGATTTAAAATCCAATCTTAGGAGTTCAATTGCAAAATGTTTCAGACATAAATTCTTCAAATGACCAAACTTATTTAAAAATCTTCATTACAATATTTCATTTGCATAAGTTTTCTGTTTTCATCGGACAGTAAAAACCTCGTATATTAATAGCGTCGTTATAAAAACATATTAAATGGCGATTCTCTTCTACCTCATAACCCTAGTCTACCAAAATCGTCAATCACTCCACGTAATTAAACTTCGCTACAACAGTCGATTAAAATCCTGATGATTGTTTTTCACATGGCGGATCATCATCGCTTTTCCAATAACGTGAATTCCGTTATCCTAAGGGCCGGTTTGAAGATCATTCAATTTTTCTATACCAGAAAACAAACCAGGAAACTAACCCAGAACTCGAGTTAGTCGAGTATATCAAGGGTGGTCCACTCAATTATCGCCTTCCTAATCGTCACTCGACGCCCAGAAGGTCCCGCTCCTGTAGACATCTCTGGCTCAGATAAAGAGCCACTGCTATCTCGAAAGTCTTTACTTCTGCCTTTAGCTTTAATTAGTATTCTACCGCAGTCCAGATATCTGCGGGAGCGGAATATTATCGTCGATAGTAATTATTTGACAATTCCATAGACTTCCTGTTGTGTGACTCTATCTCCGTCACTTGCCCCTCACCCTTTGCTGAGAGTGGCTCTCCATCCCCAATGATGCAACCCCTATTACCCCTTTTCATCCCCATCCAGGCCAACACTCGCCACGAGTATTAACGGATGCTTTCGAGTGGTTTTGGGTGGTTCTGCCTGGTACGTGGTGTGGGATGACGTTCATCTCATCTCGGTGTTGCACCAACACAAGGGAAACTGTACGTCCATCCTGGTGCCGCACGTTATAGGTGCCACATACGCGTGGCCCGGTTTTGTCTCTGCCTGTCCATCCGTCGCGTCGGGTCGGTCCGACCGTTCCTCATTCGCGAATGCATAGGCCGGTCCTGTCTCTGCAGATGACCGTTCCCATCATCGAGTATTAACCGCAGGTTCAGGCACGGAACTGTGCGACATTATTAGCCCCAAATGCGATGGACTCAGCCTGGGTGATGTTTTCCGTTTCTAGGAAAATGTTGCTCAAACTTACCGGTTCAGGTAATTTTTCCAGATCAAAATTTGCTTTGACCGATGGTTTGTATAGAAACAAGTTACAATTTGTAGATCTTAACTTAGACCTCATCTTCATTTTTCCGTAAGGTTAGTGGTCGCGTTAAGGATTAGAGAAAAACCAATCCTACAGCTGTAGATAACAGCTTTCTTTGTCTTGCGAATAGTTTTGCAGTTTTCTTCAAATGAGTGATGTTTCCCGTTCCTAGGAAAATGTTGCACGACTTGAACGGATCAGGACATTTGGCAAAATCAAAATTTGCTTCGACCGATGGTTTATTTTGAGGATGTTGAAAATATGAAAGAAGTAGGTCAGGACTTCTTGGCGCAGATGAGAAGATCTTTTGAAGTTCTAGTGGATATGGGCCGAATAATAACACGTGCCAATTTCTAGACCTTATCATATCCTCATCATGATTTTTCCTTAAGGATGATTGTCGCATTGATGATTAGAGGAAACCAAATCTTACAACACTAGATAGCAGCTTTCTTTACCTCACAATTACTTTTGCAGTTTCATTCAAACGATTGATGCTTTCTGTTTCTAGGAAAATGTTGCTCGACTAAAATGCTCCAACATAACGTAGCTTCTAAATTTAAAATGTAGCGTCATAAGACTGCTCTGGAAAAATAGTGAACACAGTAAAATTATCCGGCTTGTTAATCTCCTTAAACAACAATTAAAGGTGTGAATTGCTATTGTTTTTTAGGTTATGTATTTTTTGATCAGAAAATGAAACCTGCATTCAACATATAACTAGAGTAGAAATTTTTTAAAATTTAATAGAGGAAAAAGCGTTTGATCTTGCGATTTGTCTGCCATCTGAACCGTGGATGGAAAAGAGCTTGAATAGAAAATCCTGCAAAATTAGTGGAGAAAAGAGCGTCTTTATCTAACAATTTGTCTGCCAATGATTATGCGGAAAATTCAAGAAATTGTTGCAAAAGTTCCTGATCTATGTATTCGGTCGAAAAGGGATTATAATTGTTTCATAGATGTGAATAGTTCAATGTTTCATAGCAAATATTGCAAAATTCGAGGCAAAACAAATTTTAATCCTGCAGTTTGTTTTGCAATGATTTTGTGGATATGAGAAATTGTAGCATATGTGATTTATTCGAAAAGTGGATAGAATGGAAATTGTAGATCGAAATTGTTAGATGTTTCATAGAACATGCTGCAAAATTTCCGAGGAAAAAAGCAACGTAATCTTACAAGTATGGAAAAGGGATCATAGATTGTTTCATAGATGGGAAAATTGTTACATAGAAGATCGTCTTGATCTTGCAATTTTTTGCCAATCATTATAAGAATTTGGGAAATTGTTTCAGGTGTATTACCTAGATAGTTTATAAAAAAGGAATACAGGTTGTTTTATAGATGAAAATTGTTAAATTTTTCGTAGGAAATGTTGCGATATTGATGGAGAAAAGAACATCTTGAGCTTGCAATTCATTTGCCAATGATTATGAGTATTCAAGAAATGTTACTAAATGTGTTTTAACTGGGTAGTCGATAAAAAATATTTCAGATATTTTTATAAAGTGGTATGTTTGTCATTTGGGTACATGATACTGGGTAGCAATTCGTCTATAGCAATTGATCTAATGTGATTTACTGGTTCTCTTATGGGTTTAATGATATCAAATGTAGAAAAATGTGTTGTAAATAATGTTCTGCATTTGAGTCATAATTATACAATTTTTTAGATATACATGATTGCTAATATTAATAGTGAATATATTTAAAATATTGAAGGAACCCTTGTAAAAGTTTCCAACTTGTCACTACAGATTGCGATCTTTTTGTAGAATAAAATGTTTTTCAATTAACTTTGAATCTAGAATTTTAGTTATCTAATTTGATCTACTGCTTGTATAACTTTTGATGATCACGGGCAACATAGCAGAAACTTTACTAAATATATCTGCTCTCTCGAATAAAATAAATATTTTCTTATGTTTTATACCAAAGCAACCACTTTTCTTAAGTTTACAAAGTTATGATCCGAATATTAAAATATAAGACTTTAGAAGAACAGTGTTCCGAAACACAAAAATAGGACGATGAGCGCGGGAGCGATGATACTGCGGCATGAGGATCGAGAGCCGGGTCAGGGGTGGAATATAACTAGAATATAACGCCGTGCCGCTTTGCAGTCAGTTGCAGTTCCCGGGGGTGGCGGGATCAGGGGTGTTTGATGCCGGTTATCATGTTGACAGACACAACGGGGTGGTCCAGGGTGGACCAAGGGGAGACAATTACAAATCGTTGACGTTTACGCCATTCCGACAAACGTGTACGCGATACGTTTCCCAGGAAATCCGAAAGAATGTTTCACGATGGACATTGATCTCATTAAATTTCCAACTAGCACCCTTCAAGCACACTCAAAATATTTCAAACCCTGCACATTTTCACTCAATAGTATCATCATAATTCCCTCAAAATTATAAAAAAAGGAATAGATCTACAAAATTTTAAGACATATGATCTAAAGCCTTATTTCTTTTCCCTCGTCAGGGGATCAACATCCATAATTCTTGGCATTTAAGACTATTAGAGGATGGTCCTTAGGGTTGAACCACCTTCTGGTAAATTTATCTGACAGGTAATTTCACTTAAACCAGCAATTGAAAAGAGTCTTTATGTAAATCATCAATCATGATGTTCTACTTCCTGACAAATACTTGATGGGCTCAGCATCAGTTGAGCCTAAGGTTATTACATTTTAACACTTGTGAAGGCTCTGCACAATCTTGAGAACGAAAAAAATCAAATAAAAGAATAAAGAAGCAATCAAATTAAAGACACATAAAAGACGATACAAAAGACCCAATAGTAAAGAATAAGGATGACTAATTTGGAGCTTTTGTGTCAAATATATTTGGAACTTTATTGGCAGTTTCTTCAGCCAAAGCCAAACGTTCTCAGGAGGGTCAGAAGATATTGTTCTGGAGGATTAAGGGAACATTTAGCACCTCATAGATCTAGTCTGGAATCTTCCCAAATGTCTTTGACCCGTCTATCTCGACTTGATGTGCTTCTGAGGGTTCAAAGATGGTAAGAGAAATCCGCTTGGTCCTCTGGAGGAGAACGGTAGACTCGCTGAAGTAGAAGCTGGGAGCGGCGAATTACCAAATGCATATTAGCGAGCGACGGGCCGTTTAAGAGCGCGTAGTCAATCTCTCCGTCGGACATTTATGGAGAGAGAATTAATATACCGGACCTTCAACCTCGAGACCTTCGTCAATGATATATGCACACGAGTGCTCCACCCTCTCTGGAAGCCTTCTTTCTGTTTTACCCCACTGGTGAACCTTGGTTCTGATTTGAAATTGTCAAAATTACAATCCTTACTTTTGAGATTAGTTACATGATTCAACTTCTGAATATTTCCGGAATGGTACTTTTACAAATTCAAACGCGATCAGCAATACTCGGCTTTTGTTTTCAATCCATCTCTAATAAAAAATGTTTGTTCTTCTGCATTTCAGTAAACGGTATATCAAAATGTGTTTTCCTTTCAGGGAAAAGCTTCAGCATAACGATTACTGTTTCAACGACGCCAACTCAAGTAGCAACCTACCTTCGTGCAATCAAAGTGACCGTGGATGGACCACGAGAGCCTCGATCCAAGACGAGTGAGTACATCATCCATAACTCGCATCCATGTTCATCAGTATTCAATAATAGTTTTGAGTAGTCTAATGATTGACAATAAAGATACAGATACAAATACAGATAGTAATTGATATAGTATAGTCATCTGGAGAAAATTCATCCATAATAATTCACAAAAAAGTCCCTCTACGCAGTAATGGGAGTCATTATTGAGCAGATGGTGTACGATGATGCAGTGGCCGACGTGTGGCGCGTGGATCATCATGTTCCTTTTAACCTATTCACGAGTAACAGCGCGTGCTTTTACGCTTACCTTCATAACTATCTAGAACTATCTACAAGCGGCTTTTACACGCACTCACGGCTCGACGAGCTGCCTCTGCACATGTACTCGACATGTACATTATTGTCCCATATATGCCATAGAATGCCATCCTGCTGCACCTCCATCCGACCCTCGAGCGATGAATCCCCTACGCCCTACGTCCCGGACAAAAAATTGCACTTGTTTCGATATCTGATTAATAGACACTGTCGACTCGACCGCGAGAGTCCTCGACCTGGTTTTGCGGCCATTTCGCATTTGTGTGGATAAAGTATTAATGACCCAGAACGATCTGCTATTCTAGTTCGCAGTGTAGCTTGTGAATCTAAACTATTTTGAATGCAAAAGATACTTTTTAAGGACATTTATTTGATGCCAGCAGGGCTCATTCTGAGAGGTAGTCACAGAAAAAACTAAGAGTAAACTTTACCCGGAATTCGGGGTAAAGATTACCTGCAACAAAAATTACCCCATGTGGGTAAACTTTACCCGCACATCTAGGGTATTATTCTTCGTTTACCTACGTTCGGGAGTAATTCTCATTGTTTGCCCTGAAGGCCTTGTAAATGTCATATTGAACTTTTGACAATTCTAACGATTCGGCAAAACAGCCTTTATGAAGCCGCACTTATCCGATTTGCCTATTACACCAACCATCAGCTAACTTCACTTCAGCGATTCAAAGCTAGTGGCTTTCCAATTTTTAAGACGCTGGTGACAACTTTAATGAGAACAAAAGACAGTTTCTGCCCATCGAGGGTAATATTTGTGTTTTACCAATACGAACAGGTAAAAATAGGAAATTACCTGCAACACTATGTACCCTAAGTTTTTTCTGTGGTGTTGCCCATAACACGTTCAAGGCTACAGTTGCGCAAAATTCCGCAAGACTAGTCACTGTCATAATCTCTCAAATAATTGTTATTCAATTTAGCGAAGATTTATAAATCTACATATACTGGGTGTTTTTTTAACTTGAGACATCAAAATATCTAAAAAAAATACGCATCCTATGAAAAAAATAACCTCAATAAAAACTTTTTATTCTCGAGGGGGAAAAGTGACTTCGAAAAAATTTACCCCTTCCCCCCTGGAGGAAGGAAGGTGAGGTTTTTTTCGTGCATCGAAAAAAAAATCTCGAATAAAACTTCCGTATTTCATAAAGGACAATCTGAATCTGTAATAAGAAATTGGGATTCCCATTTGAAATTACAAAGTTACCCCCACTTCTGCCTCCTTGGGGGGTGAGGTGGGGTAAATTTTTTCACATTCGCCTTCTTCCCTCGAAAATAAAAAGTTTTTATTACGGATATTTCGCTCATCGGATGCGTATTTTTTTTTAGATATTTCGATGTCTCAAGTTTAAAAAAAACCCAATATAATGACTACAGTTGAAGATATGAGAATGACAACTGGTTAAGTACCATTTAGTTTTTCCGCCCTCAAACATGGAAAATTACAAAAAAATATAATTTCACCTCCCTGAAGCATTGTAAATATTGAGCATATGTTTCTATAATTTTCTCAAAGTTTCATATTTGAAAACCTTTTCCATTAAACTCTTTTTTTGTCATTCGCGTAAAATTAATTTTTTTCCATCTCCAGTTTTCATTCTCATGTCTTCAGTAGGTATACGAGCTCGGATTCATTCAGATTTATTCGGATAGCATGCATGGATTAAAAATAATTGAAATATGGATTAAATCCATTGCAGTCGGTTCTATTCGGACTGAATTGGATAAAGATTTTTCAATGGCCCTGAATGAAGTCCTATCCGAAGCTTTTACCAAAGTATTAGATTCATCTCATCGAAATTACCATCATGAAATTAATATTGTCATTGAAAATTTAAATTAATAATAATTTTAATAATAACTATTTATAATTTTAAATTAATATTATCATTATATATAATATATCATATTATATATAATCTATATAATATTTGCTGGGTTTTCAACGTAGCTACGGTCTAGGTCATATGAAGAATGAGATGAGGGTGTTATTAGTTAATTTAATACGATGTTTGAAATCATTTGCGATGATGTTGTAGGTACAAAATTGGAAGCACGGTGTAGTTTTCAGTTCGTCTTTTACCGCTGTTATGCTAACAAGTGTTGGAGGTGGCAACAGTCGCCTCTGGTAGCGATCTAGCGATCACCCCAAGTGTCCTGGCATACTTCTCTAGCTTCCTTCACGTCCATGCGTTTTTCCATGCAAGCTCTTGTGTTTGCACGGCTTCTTATGTCTCTTCGAATAAAGGTCTCATTCACAAATTCTAACAACTTTTCCCATTCTGCACCACATTCTTTGAGGAATATCTCGTTACTCACTTTATCCATCAGTGTTTTCCCGCATATTATGCGCAGAGGTTTCATGCAAATCATCCCTAGGGAGGAAAAGTGATGACGCAGCCCTTTACGAACGAGAGAAAATAATATCGATTTATATAGTATTCTCATCTCTCTCTCTCTCTCTCTCTCTCTCTCTCTCTCTCTCTCTCTCTCTTTCTCTTTCACACGCGAACTTCTTTCCGTTTCCGTCATAATCGCACGAGCGCTACAGCCAACTTCAAGTGACTACTCTATCCTCTTGTCTACTGTCAAGATATTATTATCGATTATTCTCAACCAAGTGAATTCGGTTCGCGAACCTGAAAATTGATCTCCGATAAAGCTATGATAAAAAATAGCGTGCACAACTCAGGTCGGAAGGCTATAATTGCAACAAATGTGAGTACTATTCTCGCTTAGCTCGGGCTAATTATTTGATCCATACATGATCTTCCTGGCATAAATCTACTCTGGACTTCCCATATATTTTCTTCTGTTATTTTTATTACCCTACGAACAAGTATTTTCGAGTATATTTTACCTACGGTACTTAATAAGCTGATACCTTTATAATGATTGCAGTTGCTTTTATCTCTCTTTCGTTTGTATATTGGTACGATCATCGCTTTTTTCCAATTGTCTGGGATTTTTCCCATCTTGCTACATGAATTTATCAATTCGTACAACCTGTGAGGCATGTACTTGCCTCTCTATTCAAGCATTTCAGCGTTATTACTGTCTACACCAACAGCCTTACCGTTTTTTAAGCTTCTGGTTATATCCCAAACCTCAGGGACACAGACTTTCTCAATCGAGTTTTCTAACATATCATGTTCTATATCGCATTTTTGGCGCCCTATAGCTTTATCTCATAATAATTCTTCAAAAAAGTCTTTCAAAGCGTCTCGTATCCCGTTTATATCATATAGCATTTTGCCCTTGCTATTTCTCATGCTGACAAACTCCTTCGCTTCACTTCCTTTCATAGATTTACATAACAGTTCCTTGCTTTCTTCAAAGTCGTTTTGTATTTTCTTCTCTTCTTCCGTGCTGATTTTAACTTTACTTTCTTTGAATAGTCGTTTAACTTTCCTCTTGTTGTGTCTGTAATCATTACCAACTCTATTTCTCTCCTCATCGCTAAGATCTGTGATGTTTAACGTTCTGTTGTACGCTCCTTTCTTTCCTTTTTGGGCTGCTTGATTTTCATCATTCCACCATGCATCATCAGACGTTCTTCCTACAACCGCAATACCACATACTTAAGTCGCACTTCTAACAAAGACATCCTCGATCATACCCAATGCGCTCTCTATATTTTTATTGTCTATTAGCGCCTTCCAAATTGCCTTATTCATGCGTTCGTTTACCTTATTCTGAAACTCTAATCGTACTCCCGGCTTCTATACATTTTTTATTTTGATTCGTGTTTGTTGGTTTTTTTAGTCTCTTCCTTCTCCATCCTTGATCTAAATTTATTTTTGAGACTGGAAGGTAATGATCAGTATGACGTCGAGAACCCCTCATGACCCTTGTATCTTTTACTAGTTCTCTTACTCTTCCATCCGCAACAACAAAGTCAATTATACTGTGGTATACTCTACACCAGGTGTACATGTGGATCGTCTTATGCTTAAACTAAGTATTTGTAATAAATAAGCCCTTTTCTAAGCATAAGATAACTAATATGTCTCCGTTATCGTCTTTTCTTCATGGGTCCTCAAAAGTACCTAGCACCCTTTCTTTTCCCTAACGTTGGACGCCAACCCATCTATTCATATCACCTAGTAGAATGATTCTTTCGCCATGATCACAAATACTTATTATATCATATAAAGTGTACCAGAGGCGTCTTTTACTCCTCTCTAATCACTATCAACTGGGGCGTAGCACACTATGATAAATGATCTTCTAATTCCTATTTCTTTTCTAAGCCACAGCAATCTGGGAGATACATATCCTTGATATCTGAGATGCTGCTTCGCTCGTTCATTTATAATCAAATTGACTCCTCAACTACCATGTGATTCATTATCTACTCCTGATCATATTTGAAATCCGCCTTTCAGCACCCCATTTTCTATGTTTCTACTTTCGCATCCCTTTTTATTTGTTTCAGGTATGAATAAAATATCTAACTTCCTTGCGTGCATAGTTTCTCGTAATTCTCTTACCCTAAGATCATTCACTCCTCTAGCATTCCAAACATCCAGTATCTATTTATCCTCTGAAACTTGACCTTTACATTTACTGCAGTCACGCCTCTCGCCAATCAAAGTTTCAGTCCATTTCGATGCTGTTTTATTGTTTGTATTATTCATTGTCTTAATTGCACACCCAACTGCCACCTTTATGTGAGAAATTTATTTCGTGAGTCGAAATAATGTCCAAGTTGAGCAGTGATTCATCGTATGATGGAGAGTCTAGTTATAACGACAGTCCCACAAACTCTGGTTAGTGAGGGGGGGGGGGGGCAGAACTGGAACCGACAGAATCTTATTTTGTTGGTGTTTTATGCTGAGAAGGTCACCAGTCTAATTCTGTTAATATATACTATACTGACAAAGATAAAAAAGCTTTCCTGTTATGAACGATAACCTTCCAAATATATATTTGAAAACATAAGAATAACAACTGGATAAAGACAAATAATATTATTGCTGGTCTTTTTACAGTTGTAATTCCATGGCACTTCAAATAGTAAAGTTTTGAATGTTCGACTTTGAAATATTCAATTTTCAACATTTTCCAATTAAAAATGATACAGCTTAAAAAAGTCTTATGATCGATGTCAAATTTTAACGCTCCAAACTGATGAGATAAGAAGATGTTTAAATTCTGTAGTAACTCATTAGTACATTCCAAAGTAGCTGTTAATTCACACTGAAGTGTGGCAGTACCAAAGTAGATAACCAACAAAAGAGGAATTTTTCATGAGAGCAAAAAAATTCTGAATATCGTAATCACAATTCAAAGATAAAACATAAGTCTACTCACCAGGAGATATGTTGATGAATAAAGGGGAAAAAGCTTGATTAGAGGAAATTATCAAAACTAAAAAAAATACACAGTGTGTCTCAAAAGTTTCCGAACTTCTATCACAATTCACAGTAGATAAAATGTTTAAAATTATACAAGAATCAATAACATTTGATATGTAACAACAGTTATACCAAAATTCAGAGCATTTTGATCTTCCGTAATGAATGATCGATTTTTGAGACCCTAATGATCTGATTCGGGATCATGTATCAACTCAATTCGAAATGGCAGACGTACTTGGAGTACTTTAGCTCTCGTGCAGGCTTTTTATGATTTCTGGTCTTGTTTGTACTTAGCAACTTGAAAAATAACATATCTATATATATGATCTCAAGAGCGATATGTTCGCTGGTGCAAAATGATATGAAATAAAAATGATACTTTTATCTTGCTATCAAGAACGATAATCTTAGTGCCATCGATGTGATGGTGGCGGTTGTCCTTATGACAAAATTTTAACCATATATATATATATATATATATATATATATATATATATATATATATA